>OZJO01019792.1:0-10965 GCA_900406225.1 Acrobeloides nanus
GTAAAAAAGTTACAAAAAAAGGTAAAAAAGGTTACAAATAAAAAGTTACAAAAAAGGGTAAAAAAAGTTACAAAAAAAGTCAAAACAAGTTACAAAAAAAAAGTTACAAAAAAAGGTAAAAAAAGTTACAAGAAAAAATATTGTCCCTTAAAAAATTGTTCATCATACCTAGGACCACATACAAGCCACACATAAATAAAGTTTCAGACATAGAATTTATCGCCAACAACTGAGTAATCAATTGATTAGATATATTTGTTTGAATAAGCATATGTTAGATTTAAAAAAAGAATATCGACGTTTGGTGCACTTTATATTACCCCAATACTAGCTGGCAAATCGTAATTTAATTGTCCGGCTTATGGTTAAAAGACGATATGAAGAGCTTTCAAATGGAACATGAGTAGCACCAAACATAAATTCTGATATTTTCGAACTCAAATTATGGCAAAGTACAGATAATTTAGATTTATTTAAAGAAAGTTGAGCTAAAATATATAATTTCAATGTACATTTTCTTGAACATTAAATGAAGATAATAATTAAATTTATTTCTTAATAAATGCGCTATAACCAAGGTAAAGTCATGAAACATTACACAGATAAAACATCCACAACATAAGCCGTAAACACAATCACAAAACATGACATATAAAATAAAACACATGAAACTACTCCACTAATGGTCATACAACATAAATTCAATAAGACCTATAACAGCAGACCGATGTTCATCTATTTTATACAGTTAGTAAATGAGGACAGGGGTAGCATAACAATGTCAGAAGGGAGCTTGAGGTATAATTTGGATAGACGGGAAAAGGAGAAGTTGAGAAGTATCAAAACGTTTTTATAAGTGGGGACTGGGACGATTCCCCTAAGGTTTATTCGGGACTCCCGAAACAAACCTTAGGGGAATTTTTGAAAAATTTTTGACTGCGGAGTTTGGGACTGCGTTAAAAAGGCGCAGTTTCAAACTGCGTCAACAAGCGCAGTTTTAAGCTGCTATATGGACTGCGCAACGCAGTTTCAAATTGACTGCGCAGTTGATTCACATGACTGTTCGGGAGATATGGGTTTGGAGTAGTGTTCGATCCCGAGTTCGGAATTGACCTATTGGCTGGGACGGGATTTTTCGGGATGGGCTATGGCTGGATTTTTGGGATCCGGGACGGGGTCGATTCCCTGGATTTTAGGACGGGATTTGAAAAAAAATTTACCTTGGTTCCCTCTTCAGTTTTTTTCGAAAATTTTTGAAAAAAACATAAAGGGGGACCAAGGTGATTTTTTTCAATTTTTTCAAAAATTGATAAAAAATCACGCTCCTGTCAGCGCGTGATTTTTTTCTGCATCGCAGGATATTTAAAAAAATTTAACCCATTTTTATACCCCTAAAAATCCATTTTAGGGGTATAAAAACTTAGGGGGAGGGGTATTTTTAGGAGTGTGTTTTTATCCCGCCTCGGGGCGGGATTGAGTCTGGGAAGATCGGGATCCGGGACGGGATCGATTTTCGCTCAAAAATTTAGGGACAAAATGCCAAAAATCCCGGGATTTTTGGAACGGGATCGATCACTAGTTTGGAGGTAATTAGAATGCTAGAGTCTAGTTTTACTGACCCAATGACGAGTTTATGGAAGAGAATGAGATCAGTTTTGATTCGGTGGTTTTCGAGGATTTCTAGATTTAGCACTATAACTTTTGTCACGCATACAAACTACAAACCGACAGATTTTCGAAATATAGAAGTTTTTTTCGCCAAAGATTTTTTCCGTTATAAAATTTTTCCGATTGAATCAAGAATTAAAAGAAGAATTGTTTATTGAAACGAAAAAATTTAAATTCTTTGAAAGAATTTTTTAATCTCTGAATACGAACTACAAACTATATCAGAATTTTTAAATTTCTGTCAGGCAATTACTAAAAGTTGTAGAGGTAGAGCAGTAATAGCGCACTGCTATGTAGTTTGTAGTTCAGTAGTAACACTGCTTTGTAGTTTATAGTACAGTGCGCTACTATCGCTACTACTTTTAGTAATTGCCTTCTTTCAAAGAATTTAAATTTTTCGTTTCAATAAACAATTCTTCTCTTAATTCCTGATTCAATCGGAAAATTTTATGGCGGAAAAAAATCTTTGACGAAAACAACTTCTATAATTCCGTGCGAAAAATCAATTTATTCGGCTTGTAGTTTGTATGCGTGACAAAAGTTAGCGTGACAAACTCAATCCGTGACAAAAGTTATAGTGCCGTGTTTTCTATGCGAGAAATCAATTGAGCACATTGCCAAGTTTTTTTCGAGATCCGGCTATAAAGTACACCCACCTCCCTTTAAGACATGCTATCTGTCAGGTTCGAACTTTTGTCCTCAGTTTTCCTAGGTTCGCTGGATGTGTAAAGAATGCGCCACAACAAGATCAATTTCGAATAGGGCTGCGCGTTGGCCTGCGGGGCGGGATTTTTTCAAAAAATTTTTTGCGGGACGGGGTTGCGGGGGGTTTTTAAAAGCTTGCGGGCGAGATCCCGCGGGAGTTTTTTGCGGGGTTAAAAGGGTTAAATTTTGTTGATAAAAAATTGATTAAGACAATAATTATTATCTTCATTTAATGTTCAAGGAAATTTACATTGAAATTATATATTTTAGCCCAACTTTCTTCAAGTAAATCTAAACACCTCTATAATTATCTGCTCTTTGCCAATTTGAAATGACTTAAGTTGAAAAAATCAGAGTTCGGTTCTACTCATGTGTCATTTGAAAGCTCTTCATGAGTATACGTAAAAACGGTTTTTGAACACGAAAAATTACCTTGGTCCTTTATCTTTTTACCCGAAATTTTCGAAAAAATGCAAGGTAATTTTTAAAAAATTTTTCCCGATTTCCCATTTCCCAAAGAAAAAATTTCCCAATTCGGAAAATTCCCGTCCCAATTGTGTTTCTCAATTTCCGACTTTTCCATTATTTATGGATGCACCGACCATTAACCAAAAGGATTTTGGAAATTTGTCTTATAAATTTAAGATTTTTTAGATAACGATCACCGATTTTGAGATTTTGGGGACATCGACTATGTATTTTTGGGATTTTAGTGGAAGGGGGTATTTGTTAACTTGTGATCCACCCTCTTCTTGTTATTATCGAAAAACATTCATTTCAGTATTTCTAAAAAACTAATTTTTTATTAACGCACACGCACTATAATTTTACGACTATAGTTCTATTAAGACTCGTGGCTAAAATATTTGATTAAGCATATTTCTTGTAGTTTAATTTCAGTCTTTAGTTTCATACATCAGACGTCGGACAATTAAATACGATTAGTCAGCTAGTATTGGGGTAATATAAAGTGTACCAAACGTCGATATACTTTTTTATTCTTTTTAAAATCTAACATTATGGTTATTCAAACAAATATACCTAATCAATTGGCTACTCAAATGTTTGCGACAGATTCTATGTCTGATACTTTATTTATGTGTGGCTTGTATGTGGTTCTAGGTATGATGAACAATTTTTTTATTTATCGGCGCGTATCCATTAGTGATGCGTCAACTCACTCAAGTCGAATTTGAAAATTCGAGCCTTATATTTCGCAAAATTAAAATCGGAGGTCGAAATTCGAAATCGAATTTTTAAGAGATGATATCTCGAAAGTTCGAACTTTCTGCGGCACTAGGCAAATTGAGTATGTAATATGAAATTTGGACGCAAGAGAAACATATTTGAGCATTCGAAATGGTGTGCAACCTTTAAAAAGGTCAATTTCGGCCCATAGAATGTTGGACGTTACAGGTGTTTTTTACACTTTAATATTTTGGGCATAACTCTTGATGGTTAAATCCAATTTCAATGATCTTAGTGTCATTCGGAAGCTGAGAACGCGGGCTACAACTTTTATATTAGGTGTATGCCACCCCTCCCGAAAATGGCACTATGTAGAGGTTTGACTGTACGTAAAAATAAATATAATTAAGCCCTGTTATATGATCCTAGCAAAAATTTAGGGCAAATTCCAATAAATTTATGGACTTATCTATTAAAATAGGTAATATGTTCCAAAATCGCCCAACTCCATCGGGGATCGATTTCCCGCTCAGAAAAACCTATAGAATAAAGTAAAACAACGTTTTCACATAAAATTCGGGGCGATAGAGCGATTTTTCCCTTTATGCACATGCCCCAGACCCCAAAATAGCTTTAGTCGACGTAGAGTTGTAGCAAGCACTTTTTTCGTATCCAATTTATTATAACTACTTTTTACACAAAAATGATCACTTTTGTGGTATCCCCACGTTTTGCAAGTTTAGTCCGCCGTGAGATTTTGGCCCACTCAAAATTGGTTTCCTGCACTCCTTTGAGGTATGGGGAACAAAATAAAAAAGATTTAGATCAAAAGGATTTATACTCGTTGCCATAGGTCGGCAAGGGGAGGGGAGTCTCTCCCCTGACCGACGCACGCATGGACCTAAAAGTGAGGGGGACCCCGCCGAACATAGGGGTGGTCCATAAAAATTGGGTATCAGAAGACTACCTCAAGCTAAAAAAAAGTCCTTTTTTTGGTGGAGGTGGTGGGGGACCACCTCATCAGGGATCCCCTCCCACCTTGCCGACCTATGCTCGTTGCTATTTGGTGGTAAACCATTTACGTACAGACACATACACTGACTTTTCTATTTAAAATTTAGGGTCTATATCTATACTTGCGAATGTTTTAAATATTACAATATTTCTTGCAAATAAAGATTTACGACATAACTATATATTCCATGTGGTTTTGGACGTCGCTGAAATTCTTAATGGCCTATCTCTTATTTTAACTGGCGCAGGTCGAGGTGTTATAGCATTAGAAAATCAGTTAGATGTACCAACTTCGGTGCATGATTGTCTCTTTAAAGTGAGAAAATTCCTCTAAAATATATATAAAAATATTGTTTTTTCCTTTTTCATTCACTAATCGGGTATATAAATACACAATAGTAGTCAAGGTTCGGCGAACACCTTCAAACATTGTCGCCTTGGACCTTCGACTCTTCGCGAAAGTGTCTCATAAATTTTAGCACATTTGGCCTATCTTCCTCATACTAGGCACTGAAAGTATTTCTATAATTACAATGATTATGTCTGCAGAAAGGGTATTTGCTGTACATAAGCCAGAAATTTATAAATATTATTTCACAACTAAAATTAAAATTGGCTTGGTTTTAATGGCTATATTTGTACAAATGGTAATTTTTGTATAAAAACGAGAATACTTATTTTTGGGTTTTAGTCGCCAATTCCATAGTTGCCTTATGGCACCCCTACCCTCATCCTATACTAGGAAAAAATTTAAAGGGTCTACCTCTGATTTCTGACAGATTTGAAGGACGCCGCCCGAAAAGGTAAATAAATTAACGGCCCACTTGAAATTTGGACTAACTACGGCTCTTTGATGCCTAAGATAGAAAAAAACTTCGAGCAAGCATTAAATTATATTTTCACCATTTTTCAGCTGTTTTTTCTTGTTGTAAAAAATATATTAATATTCTACATGAAAAATGGCTTAGAAAACTATAGTTAAGCATAGAAAACGGCTTCGAGAAAGTGGGTAAAAAATTGTTTGAAGCTAGTTCCCTTTGGGACACCACCAACGTGTTTTTTTATATGTTATCGAGGATTTCTCCGGAAGTATAAAGCCAATCCTGATAGTTTTGGTGCCGTTAGAAAGCTGGATTTCATAGCAACCGAATGACACCAAAATCATGCCAAAGGACCAGACCAGTCCAGTAAGTTACAATCATATGAAAAAATGATATATTCGAAAAGATCAAGAAAAACGGAGCATTTTTTGTTTTCACGGCATGTTCTGAGTCGTTGTAGTTTTCGAGATAATTGCGTTTGAAATTTGAATTTGTTACAAGCTCTTCGTTGTAATACACAAACTTTTTTGAATTTTTTACGAAAAAATTGATTTTTGCATCGATTTTTTCAGTTTTCATAAAATGAACATTGTAGCAATTTTTATAGCTAAATGTGACGAACAAAATGACACATCCAATTTGAACATTGTTTTGGGTTATTGAAACGAAAACATAAAATCAGGGTTTTCGCTTCAATAACCCAAAACAATGTTCAAATTGGATAATTTTGGTGTCATTTTGTTCGTCTCATTTAGCTATAAAAAATTGCTACAATGTTCATATTATGAAAATGTAAACAATCGATGCAAAAATCGATTTTTCCGCTAACAATTCAAAAAAGTTTGTACATTTTTTCATATGATTGTAAATTACTGAACTGGTCATTTAAGGAGTTATTGCATAATTAGTAAAAATGTCAGTTTTTTTCGACACATTTTTTACTAATTATGCAATAACCCCTCAACCAGAAAGAGTTATGGCATTATTTTGGTGCCATTCGATCGCTATGAAATCCAGCTTTCTAGTGACAACAAAACTATCAGGATTGTCTGTGTACTTCCAGAGAAATCCTCAAAAACATAAAAAAGAAGAAGAAAACACGCTGGTACCCCAAAGGAAACTAGCTCCAATTTTTAAATTTACTAAAAATTTCCCGAAACAGTTTCTATGATCGACCACAGTTTTTCAAGCCATTTTTCATGCAGAATATTAATAAATTATTTATAACCAGAAAAAACAGCTAAAAATGGTTTAAAATATAATTTATGTTTGCTCTATTTTTCTTCTTCTACTGTATGTCGGTGTTCAAAATTTTCGATTTCAGCTTTTAATTCTGACTGCAGCTTTAACGACCATGGATAATTATACTTTGAATGCTTCACAACGTTGTGCCATAATTTCGTCAACGAGTATCGAATTTTCGACTTTCCATTTTACCTTTATAGTGTTTGGTTATGTTGTCAGTGTTATATCGCTAACAATTATTTATTTCTTACACAAGGTAACATTTGCTTTATTCGAATCATTGTTGAATATGTACGCTCGCAAAATTTCAAAAAATTGCGCGATGAAAAGTGTAATTTATGGATGACCCCTTTGTTGCAACCTAGCTCTAAATTGAGGGAAAGAATTTGGGGAGGGGGGAATGTTTAAATCGTTGTAGAATAATTTTTTTATATTTTTATAAGCTTTTTCTAAAATACTTCTTTAGAAAGTCATAAGAGGAGTTACAAATAAAAAAGGGCCGAAATTATTCATGTTCATAGTCATAAACGCTCTAGACGCGGTACTATTGTCATCATATTCATTCGTGATGATAGGGGCAAGATATGGTTTATTCACTCCGAATGATATCACTATAAGTTTAGTAACATCAACTACTGGGTATGTTTTTATTTTCACAACGAATGAATTATTTTTAGGCTGATTTCGTTGATACACACCGCTATGAACATTTTATTTCACAAAGAATATCGTAGACAAATAAGAAGGTTTGCTCGAAGTATTGTTGGACTCCAGAATACGACTTCCATGAATGCAGCATCAAACTTAGGACCAACAAGAATATTTGTACGAGCAAACTTCACCAGATGCTGAAAGTTGCATAAAAAATTTCCCTATAATTGGTTCTCATATGCTAATAAAATATCTCGAAAAAATGGATGTCTCCATCTATTACAAAGCATGCACATGCGTGGAAGTTTGCTTCATCCTAGACAGAGGCTAGCAGAAAACACCTGGCCACCTGTCCAGCCAGAGGAGAGCTAATATGTTTCAGAGGCTCAATGACTCGGGGCCTTTCACTACCATGCCCTAGTAAAATGTAGTTGCTTCCTTATTGTGTGTTTATTTACGTAGCTAGTCAGGACTATGTACATCCCTATGTAATAACCTAATAAAGTATTTGTTCTATTCACCACCACCACATCCCACTACCAATGGGCTCCATACCTCAGCACCAACCATCTGTCACATACACATATGCATAGTTAGGTACTTAGGCATTTCCTCATAAACCATTAAGGCACTTTGGTCGCCGTGAAGTATGCCACTAGAGGTAACAAACCATTACTCACAAAAACCCCTAAGGTTTGTTATAGGCGGAAGTGACGTTGTAGAAGTGGTATTGGTGTATAGAATTTGTTTATTCAATACATGTGCATAATATCCGTCTATACACGAACTTCGAGAATATGAACAAGGTCATAGATTACGATCGGTTTTTATTGAATTTTAAGTATAAAGTACATGTGTGCAAATACAATAGTTCTGAATTTAAAAAAATACCCAACCACAAATTTTGCTATTAAAGGATCAGTCCAGTAATTTACAATCATATGAAAAAATGATATATTGGGAAAGATCATGAAAAATGAAGCATTTTTTGTTTTTACGATATGTTCTGAAATTTGAAGCTAGCTACGGTTCTGCTTTAGAGTGTTGTTTAGTTCTTCAAGGAAACCAACTAACCACTTGGGTATGTACGGTTTCACTTGTTAACATTGAAAGAAGCCATTTCTTATACGGTTTTACAAACCAAAACAAAGAAATATTGATGGCTAGGCCCAAAAAATTTGCCGTACACACCGTTATAATTAATACGATATACGCATAATCGCTTCTCAAAAACATCACTAAACACCCAACTGATGCAAGTGGGAGAATGATTAGATTAGAAAGAATAACAGTAGTATATCAAAAATTAAAGTTCTATATAGCATGACATATAATCGAAACGTAACTGAAGTTAATGTTGATTGAAAATGCTTTTGAAGTTCCATGTTAAAACGAATGAATAATCCTAATATGAGACAAGCGGTGATCAGGAGAAAAGTCAAGATTGCACCAGTTGCATAAAGATTACAATTTTCGTTTAGATCAAAAGCATTAATATTAAAGTTTTCGATATTAGCTACGGGAAATTCTAGACCAGATGAAATTTTTTGTCTAAAAATTAAAATTTTTTGTCCAATCCAGTCAATTACAACCATATGAAAAAAGGATATATTCGGAAAGATCATGAAAAATGGGGCATTTTTTGTTTTTACGGCATGTTATGAATCGTTGTAGTTTTCGAGATAATTGCGTTTGAAATTTGTTACAAGCTCTTCGTTGTAATACACAATTCCAAAAAAGTTTGTGTATTACAACGAAGAGCTACGAAATATATTTTTTTGAAAGTGTGTCATACGAGTTCTCCATGTCGAAAAACCCCCGTGTACAAAAATCAACCAATTTGGAGAACTTTTTGAAAATTCGATTTTTTGGCCCCTTGGTCCCCTAAGAGAAAATTTCGAGAAAATCGAAAAATAGAAGGATCAATTTCAAAAAAATTAATTTCGTAGTAATTACTGCTCAAAATCCGCGATTATCAATTGAGTAATATTCCTTGTAAGCATAAAAAAGCCTAGACTAGCTCAAATTTTTAATCAAATTATAAGGGGAGATGTTAAAAGCACATTGGAGGGGGAGGGTAAAATTAAGGTTTGAGGGTCAAGCTGTCGTCTCACGCACCCCACCTTTAGGCTGAAGGCTGCTGGGGGCCAAAGTGCAAAATGGAAAAATAATATACTTTAATATATTGCCATCCATTTTTCCTGAGTTCAAAAAATAGAATGGAACAGGAAGAACCACTATAATAAGCCATAACATATGTAAAAATTGGTTCCGTGCACTGTGAAAATGATGTTGAAGCGTCATTATGGGAATAACTTTAATGATCCGATAAAGAAGTTGATAAATTATTAAAAGAGCGTTGAAAGCTATGCTTAAAAAAAGCACTTGAAGTTCGATAAAATCAATAATCGGACTCGGATTTTTGATTGCTCCAATATTTATAAAACACAAAAATGGTGAGGCTATAACAATAGGTTGGAAGGCTGTCAGCACTAGACTTAAAATAAGACCGTTCATAACCTTGATGACATACTGATATTTGAGATCCCGCATTTCGTTGGGAGATTTTTTAATTATGGCATATAACATCGGAATCGATGTAATTATATTTATTGACAGTTGGATGTAGATAGTATATTGGTATATTTTGATGGATAGAGAGTTTTCAAGATCCATCGATTCGAAAACAATTCCACTTTTATTGTATAAAAAAATTACGTTTTTATTGAAAGTAAAATAGTCGAAAGAATTAAACGAAATTTAAAAACCAGAATAAAAGTCTATGGTTCTGATAAATATGGTTGCTAGGCACAAAATATTAAAAATTTTTTATGAAATAGCAGATGTTTTAGACATTCGATAACTTCTAAAAAGTAGTTTTCATTATGTAGTCAAATCTCGATTTAGTGCCACCCCACCAATTCGATTTAGCAAATCAAGTTAGCAATTTAACAATTTAAAAGCTACTTTCTGTAACGATCGACCCTTGAGCCGCACAAATGTCGAAAAGTTCTCTATTTTGTCCAATTTTCACAATATCCCCGTTTTCGACCATATTGAATCCGAATATGCAAAAATTGAGGCCGGTCGAAAGTCTAGATTTCGAGATCTGGCACCTGGGCCTTTTGTATCCTCGCATTTAACTCTATTATACTAAAATGGCCATATATCGACGCGGTTAAAGGATCTCAGCATGGTTTTGGTGTCGTTGAATAGCTGAAATCTTAAGCTACAACTTTTGTCTAGACACTATGAGGTCATTTCGCCTTCCTGGAGAAGTTATGACGTAATCTTTAGAAAGTTACATGAAAATATTAACCTATAAAATATATTGTTGGGATTATATATCGACAAGGTTGATTCGAAAGTGGGTTCCCAATATCTCATTTTTTGGGAAACTTTAGAGCTTTCAAATGTGTGGTCGATCGCCCGAAATGAATGTAACAGCTCTGAGATAGACCGCCTCAAAGTTGATAGAGTTGATTTTCTAAATTCTTTAGATTAGCGAAATTTGCCATAATTTATATATATTCGGCAAATTCATGAAAAATGGAGCATTTTTTGTTTTTACAGTAAATTCTGAATCGTTATAGTTGTCGAGATAATCACGTTTGAAGTTGGCGATTTTTTAGTTGCGATTTGGGATTTCAAATTCCCGCCAAAACCCTGATTT
>OZJO01019818.1:4381-15460 GCA_900406225.1 Acrobeloides nanus
GGGGGGGGGGGGGGGGGGGGGTCGCCCGCAACTTGCAGGCCAAAATGAGTTTCACTCGCAAATTTTGCGGGGGAGACTCATTTCGCCTACAGCCCGCGGCTTGGTTTCGTTCGCCCGCAGAAAGTCACAAATTTCGGGCGGTGTCTGTACACGTGTTATCTCAAAATATCGCAGATAGATACTGAGGGGTGGCAGTAGGACAAAAATTATTGTTGCTACAAACTTGTAACCTAAAAATTAATAAGTAATTTAGGCTTCAAGTTTGTAGCAACACTTTTTGTCCTACTGCTACCTCCTGCGCGAATTTTCGAAATATTACCTCTTAAATTTTTGAACTCAAATTTTTAAATTTTCCTTACTTAGTAAGCTGAGTACAGACAGCTCTCCACCGATCTCTAAATTTGATCTGAAGCCGACCCTGTCTCACAGTCGGTCCATCAATAAGCCGAAATTCCGGAAAAGTTCCATCATAATTTAGCTGTTGCTGGAAGGGAAGCATTTGAATATGAGCATATTCATTACCCTAAAATTTATGAAAATTTCTATGTATTGGCATGAAGATTTTGAAAATTTAATTTTTTTCTCTCAAAAATAAAAAAGATTACCACAGCATTCAAAGTCCCCCAGACTTTCAAGCCAACTCCAGTATCAAAATAAATTTGCACACCAGTTTCTATAGTTAGAGTAGCACCCGCTTGGACTTCGAGATCTTGTTCCACCCGATAAGGAGAGTTGCGAAAAAATAAAGTCGCATTTTGGTGATAGACACCACCAATTGTGTTTTTTATCCTTTGCCGAGGGAGTTCATAGCCTGGCCATTCTGGTTGGCCAGCTGGTTCACAATATGGTGGACAGGCAGCATGAATTAGAGGAGGTAGCAAAAATATTGGTAATAACCAAAATTTTAGATTGGTGATAAAAATTTGATAGTGTTTCATGTAGAAGAAAAAATTATTTGTAGAGAAACATGGGTAGAAAATAAATTTGATGGCACCTAAATTTTTACAGGGTGTATAAAAAACCGGAATTTGGGCGATTTTTTCATGTTTTTTCGACCCGAAAATTTTTTCAAAAAGACCCTATTAGGGGTAATTTTATCGGAAAATTGATTGCGCGCATTCCCGAAGCTTGAAAACGCTTCCCTGACCCTGCATCAGGGAATCGGAGCGTGTGTATTAAAGCGAAAATCGAAAATTTTTAGATTTTCTGTCTGAAAATGACTTGTTGGGAGTAAATTTATGCGTGGAATCAATTATGCGCATTCCCGAAGCTTAAAAACGCTTCTCGTATCCTGAATCAAAGAAAAATTGATGTATTATAGCAAAAATTGGTCATCGCTTCAATACACACTCCGATTCCCTGATTCAAGGTCAAGGAAGTGTTTCCAAGAGTTGAAAATGCGCGCAATCGATTCCCCGCATAAATTTACCCCCAGAAAGTCATTTTCAGGCATAAAATCTAAACAATTTCGATTTTCGCTTCAATACATACATCTCTTCTTGAATCAAGATCAGGGAAGCGTTTTCAAGATACTGGAAGGGGGAAATGAATTTTTCGCATAGGAAAACCCCTTGTTTGAGTGAAAATTAAAAAACTTGTAAATTTTGAAAAATTGCCATTTTTGGAACACGCTGTATATCCACTGCACTATGGAATGCCTACTTTTTTCTATCTTCTCATGAAACAGACTATATAAAAATTTTTTCACGCAAACAAAAAATCAATAATAATCAAATCAAACAAATATTTCCCGGTCAGCTCAAAAATCGGCAAAAACGCAAAAACTGTTGTCCATTGATGAGCCGTATGCTAGCTTGTGATTGTATGTGTAAAGATAGCAAGCACATAGCACTATTGCCTTCATTTGATGCTGCGTGGGAGAGTGAAAAGACAAAATTTGTATACGAACACACTAGGAATGAGATGACTCATTCACCTTTTCTACCTGAGCGCCATTGCTGGTCTAGCGTGCGTTCTAGAGGGAGATAGGAGACCACAAAGGGCGGAAAATAGCCATAATGGCGATTGAACTGAAAGCAAACATTGCAGCAAATTTCAGCGTGCTTCATTTCCATTTATATGTTGTGTTGTGGGATAGGATATTACTAAAGAGAAACATAGATAGGATGGTTTACGCAACACGAGTTAGGTTATGTATGCATAGAGTTTCAGGTCGAGTGTGTCTTACAAGCCAGACGGGAGTGACCACTGGTCAATCTTCTTATTGAATGTGTCACCAGGCCCTACCTTTCCAATAAAAAAATGACATTTTCAACAAAAATCGTCAAAAAGATGATTTTTTCCAAAAATGTCATTTTTAACTTTTTTTGTGCTAAAAATGAAATATTTTTTTAGCACAACATGCCCATTTCTCTAAAAAAGTTACATTTTTTCAAAAATGAACTACAGTATCCCCTTGTACCAGAAAATTTTTTCCAAAAAATAATATCTACTACTAATATGAATTTCAATCTTTTATGACCATGAACTATGACAGGTATAATTATCCTGAGAACGCGTGAAAGACAAATGAATTAACACCGCGGACCATGAACGAACGGCACCCGTGCAAATTAAACCGAGATTTAAACGCTCTCAGTTTCACCTGCAAAACTATACACATAAAATCAATTTTCTGGCATAAATTGACAAAAATAGGTCAAAATTAATAAAGATCAAAAGTGATTAAATTCTAAAGATTCTATTCACCACCTTTCGGAACTAATTAAGAAGAAATGGATGGCACTCTACAAAAAATCGTGCGTAAAAAAGTGTCAATGTTAGATTTTCTCATGAATAAAATTGGCATATTGAAGGTCATGTAGTAGTTTTTATGATGGTTTAATAAGTTAAGAAAAAGGTTGTTTGATTTGATGAATTTGGATACAAATTTTACAATCAAACAAAATTTAAGGGGACTATAGATTTAATCGGTATTCAAAAGGAATTGGGGGGGGGGGGGGTAGGAAGGAAAGCAAGCAGTCAGGCTATAGCCTAAGCGTAAGCCAAACCTAAGCCTAAACCTAAGCTTAAGCATAAGTCTAAGCCAAATCTAAACCTAAACCTAAACTTAAGCCTAAGTCTAAACCTAAGCTTAAGCCTAAACCTAAGCCTAAACCTAAACCTAAGCCTAAACCCAAGCCCAAGCATAAGTTTAAGACTAAGCGTAAGCCTAAATCTGAGCCTAAATCTAAGCCTAAACCTAAACCTAACCCTAAGCCTAAACCCAAACTTACGCCTAAGTCTAAGCCTTTTATTTTCTTATTTTTTCGCAAAAATAAACATTCATGCCTATAAAACCTATAAATGCCATCACTGCCAAACAACAAAGACTGCCATAAAGTGAAAATCCTATATTGACCACTTTCTATTCCGCGCCGAACCTATTTCCATAGACCGATGCCATTCACATTGGGCCACAAAAACTCATCTCACACAGGTTCGTCCATTTTGAGGTAAAGGTCAACTGTACGGTCCACCCGAGCTGTCTCGACCATCCTCGAATACCTCCCACTGAGTGCGCATTATGTTACCGAGGAAACAATGCAACATATCCTCATCCCAAAACGTATGCACCAATAAAAAATTGTTTTCCGGTAGAATAGAATGAAGAGGATTAGAGGTTATTGCTAAGGTGAAAGGTTAAGAATAGGTGATGGAAAAGAGAAAGTTTGCATATTAAAGGATGTTAGACTTGACCAAAACAAACATTCTAATCCGTTTTCGCGCCAAATTAAAAAATTTTGCAAACCCATAGCGCAATGGATGAAGAAGGCGCCTGACCGATCTGGCAAGTTAAGCAACTTTGAGACAATAGGTTTGATCTCACTGGGATCAAACATTTTTTCATCAAAATCATCAAATTTTTGCTATTTTCGCTCAAAAATGCGTTTTTATATTAATAATGAAATTTTTTGGATAACTTGAAAAAAGAATAGTGCACCCCCTCCCCCAACCTGAATCCAAGCTACGGCTCTGAGTTTCGCCAATGCTCTGCGTGCACCCCAAAGTTAGGTGTACAATAAAATTCAAATAAAAAACAACTGAACTATTCAAAAACCATTAAAACCTAGGAAGGAACTTCTCGCTCTCGAGAAATAAGCAAAAGTGAAACGAGAAAAAAAACACCGTTCATTACTCATCGGGTCACTCGGAGTTTTTTATATCAGGCTTGAAGAAAGCTAGCGTTCCGTTCTCCATTTGTATATTTACATACTGACACTAGCTTTGACCTAGCCATATTAGAGGCCAATAGATTGATTGAAAATTTCAGCAGATGAAAAATTGATAAGAAAATTTTTATATAGCGAGTGTAAATTGGCTTTGTGTGTATGTATGAATCAACATGTTCAAGAAACGGAAAGAAGCAATTTTTTTATTCGAATGATTTTGTAAATTTTAAAAAATCGCAAAAATATTATTGACAAGTAGTATTTACATATAGAGATTTGCCACCATGAGAAGAAAAGTTCATCACACATGGTGCAGGAGCAAATGGAGCTTTTATCAAAGAGGAGGAGATGTTGTGGTGTGCTGGATATGTGTCTGTGATCGTGGTCGATAGTCATCGGTCTGATGAGGGTCGCACCTAGAAACGAAGGTTCATGATCATAACAGAAGTCATATATGGGGAACATTTTTGCTAAGCTTCGATATCGATTTCTAGGTAACACTTCAAAACCCCTCCTTATAATTGCCGACAAACGTAGCCATATGCCAGGCATTTCATGAAAAACAGCCTTTTCAGACACTGCTACTCGAGAAAATTTTATTAGAACTTTGCTAAGAATCAACAAACATGGTTATATGCCAGGCATTCAATAATTTTATTTTTATAAATAAGATTATAAAAAGATAAATATCGCATCAAGTTACTTAGATTTGAATAATATGGATACTTTCATTTTTGTTTGCCTTGGGACCTTGGATTTTCTTCGAAGCCAATTTTTTGTCTAAATTAGGGTTGTATAGGGTGTTTCAGCACAACCTGATATAAAGAAAATTTGATTTCTCTGAGAGAAAAAAATTCATCCATACTATCAAATAATTTTCACGTGATCGAAAAAAATAATAATGCTTAGACATTTTGATTTTTAAATTTATTTTATTTTTCATTGAAAATTTTAAAAAATTCCAAGTTTAACTTGAACAATTTTTTGCTCCTAAAATAATCTTTTTTATATAGAAATTTATTATTTTTGTTCAAAATATTTTTTGTAATAAATTTCATGATTTTAAACCCGATAATATTTTTTCCTAATTCTTTTTCCTTTTTGCATTGAAATCACATTTTTTAGCCCTAAAAATATATTTAGAATGGGCAAAAATATAAAACGACTTTGATTGTGAAATCAGACATGTATTTTTCAAGGTTAAAAAATGTGATTTCAATGTAAAAGAGGAAAATAAATTTAGAAAAAAATATTTTATAATCATGAAATTTATTGCAAAAAATATATTTTGAGCAAAAATAATTGCTATATAAAAAAAGATTACTTTAGATACAACAAATTGTTCAAGTTAAATGGCTCTAGGAACTTCCACAATGGAACTTTCACAACGGGGTCCAAAATGGTTCTATGATTTTTTGACAAATGTTTTACGACGAATAATTTTATGACAAATAATTTAGTGACAAATAATTAAGTGACAAATAATTTTTTGACAAATAATTAAGTGACAAATAATTCAGTGACAAATAATTTTATGTCAAAAAAAATAGTGACAAATAATTCGGTGACAAAAAAATTTTATGACAAATAATTTAGTGACAAATAATTTGTTGACAATTAATTTAGTGACAAATAATTACATGACAAATAATTCAGTGACAAATAATTCAGTGACAAATAATTCAGTGACAAATAATTTTATGAATGGCCTAGGCTTAGGCCTAGGTTTAGGCCTAGGTTTAGGCTTAGGCCTAGGCTTAGGTCTAGGTTTAGGCTTAGGCCTAGGCCTAGGCTTAGGCTTAGGCCTAGGTTTAGGCCTAGGCTTAGGCCTAGGTTTAGGCCTAGGTTTAGGCCTAGGTTTAGGCTTAGGCCTACGCTTAGGCCTAGGCCTAGGCTTAGGCCTAGGTTTAGGCTTAGGCCTAGGCTTAGGCCTAGACTTAGGCCTAGGCTTAGACTTAGGCCTAAGCTTAATTATTTGTCAAAAATTATTTGTGACTAAATTATTTGTCTTTTAATTATTTGATACTTAATTATTTGTTATTTAATTATTTGTCACTTAATTATTTGTCAAAAAATTATTTGTCACTAAATTATTTGTCTCAATTTATTTGTCACTTAATTATTTGTCACAAGATTATTTGTCACTTAATTATTTGTCACTAAATTATTTGTCATTTAATTATTTGTCACTAAATTATTTGTCACTTAATTATTTGTCACTATCTTATACATTCGTCCAAAATGACATGCGGAACTTCCACAACGGAACTTTCACAACGGAACTTCCACAACGGAACTTTCACAACGGAACTTCCAAAAACGCTTTTTTGTTGTGGAAGTTCCGTTGTGGAAATTCCGTTGTGGAAGTTCCTAGAGCCAGTTAAATTTTGAATTTTTTTTTTTAATTTTGATAAAAATTAAAATAAATTTAAAAAATCAAAATGTCTAAACATTATTATTTTTTCATCGAAAATTACTTGATAGTATGAATAAATTTCATCTCCTAGAGATTAGTTGTGTCGATGGTGTAGTGGTAACGCTGTGAACTTTACGTGCCGCAGCGGTTCGTTTCCGACTCCTATTATAACTTTTTGCGCCAAGTAATTTTTTGCATCTTCAAAGCTCGCTAGTTCCTATAAAAGTCCCATTTGCAGAAAAAATGTTACAACGCTTTTTAACATATAACTAATTTTTTTAATCCTTTTTGCTTGATTTCGAAAAAATCGGAGTGTCTCAGATATTGAAGTCCTTTGTAAGTCTAAAGCATAATCCTACGGTATAAGCCTAAGATCTAACAAGGGACCCTATTATGTTTTAGGTCTTCATTTAGATCTTAGTCTTAGGCCAGATCAAAGGCATTAGGCTGAGCTTTCTTAGGCTTTAGATTGTTTAAAACAAATACACCCATAGCATATATATTAAGAAAGTAAAGATATCGTTTAACAAGACTTACATTTTTTATATGTTATATTTGAGAAAAATAAGTTTTTTCTTGGAGCGGATGCGCTTTTCAAAATATGTGTATTCATCATAGAAGAGGGAAATCGAGAAGAATCTTGTTCTAAAAATTAGACTATATTATCTAAGGATAGTGATGGAGTTTCTTCATATATAAAAATATCGAAAAATTGCCTACTAGGTTTTATATTATTATTAGGCTTCTCACAAATAAAACTTGTTGGTATAGCTGAGACATTACTGGTAGAAGTGCAATCGGCATTATCCCACATACCAAATTCTTCAGGTGTACATGCATCAGAAATGACACGATTACACATAAATGTGCAAAGAAAATAAACACAACAACCTTGATTAAAATCTGTACAAGTGCCCACCATATTAAAATACTATACAGGAGCACCATCACTCCAATAGGGACAAGACGGTTCCTGTCCGACTTTATCGCAAGTATTACCAGATGGAACACATTGTCCATGGTTTATCCATTCCAGTCCGATCCATGATCCAATATCTTGATTATTTGAAGGTAGATCTATATATTATAAAACGCATTATCTGAAGATTTTGAAATA
The DNA here is from genome assembly GCA_900406225.1 of Acrobeloides nanus. Taxonomy (NCBI): domain Eukaryota; kingdom Metazoa; phylum Nematoda; class Chromadorea; order Rhabditida; family Cephalobidae; genus Acrobeloides; species Acrobeloides nanus. The sequence continues at coordinate 12,087 of OZJO01019818.1, forward strand.
GATGGAGTCAAAGCAGGGGCTTAGCTAGAGTCAGAGAATTGGAGGGGGGACGGCCCCACGTTTCTCCCTAGTTACGCCCTTGAATCAGGATCCAAACATAAAAATCACAGTACCGTATCGAAGAAGGGGGCAGGGGTCACCCCAGTAATGTAGCCAGAGGGAACAGGGATACCTGGCCCCACCTCATAGAGGAAAAAAAATTACAAGAGGGGGGGGGGAGTAAGGTGATTTATTTAGAAAAAAATTTTTCCTTAAGTTGCCCTTCCTCTGCGGGGACCCTCTGGCTACGCCACTGTCATCCCCTCTCCATGGTGAAAAAATTCTTAATAAAAGTGATGTTATTTTTAAATCTTGGTAAAATTATTGTAAATTTTCTTAAGGCTGTCCCCCTCCCCCATGAAAAAGTTCCGAGTAAGGCACTGATCGAGCACAAGGGCATTAGTTACAAAGGAAATTTATCCCAGACACTCATTACGGTTTAAGGGAAAAACTTGTAGAAAAGGTTCAAATAAAAAACTAATGTGTATAATAGATTCTCCATACCCAAAAACCTACCCCTGGCAGAAAATTTTTTCGGAAACTTACCCTGATTTTTTATGAATTTTTGATGTTTTTATGTAGGGATGTTACATTGCCACGTTTTCGTGGCAAATGCCACGAATTTTGACTTTTTGCCACGCGCCACGTTTTTGGACATTTTGCCACGTTTTTGGACGTTGTACCACGTTTTTTAAAGAAAAGATCAAATTCATCGGGACCGATAATTTTTAAAAAATATTTATAGTGAGTTATGGACTAAAATGAATGTTTATTATTTCAGCATATAAATAGAGACCGCCATATTTTAAAAAATGACCTCAAAAAATGTGGTACAGGTGACCCTCTCAATTTTTTGCTAAAATAGTATTTTTAGTGTTGCTCTACACGACTGTAACAAAATTTTTATAAAAATCGACAAATTTGGGCTACTTTGGGCCCTTGCAAAATTGATACTTTTCCACTAAAACAGTAAAAATTAGCAGTAAAATTGAAATATCTCAAAATCTATAAAGCTGCCAATCAACGCCATTTATACACTTATTCTGCATGCTATTCTCGACATTTTGGCGAAAAAATTACGATAAAAAAACCCCCGCCTAACCCTTTACAAAATTTGTTGATTTTCGCTTCAATGCACCGATTCCTTCCCTGAATCAAGGTCAAGGAAGCATTTTCAAGGTTCGGGAATGCGCGCAATTGATTCCCCGCATAAAATTACCCCTAGAGGGTTACTTGTTAAAAAAATTTTTTTTCGGAGAAAAAAAGGGCCCCTTTAAATTGCTGTTGTGACATCGAATTTACCAATTTTTTTCATTTTTCTTGATTTTTTTCTCAAAAGTTTGCCAACGATCTTAATTAAAGTTGTTTCTACACACATTTTGGACACTTTTAGCAAAAAATCTCGAAAAAAATCAGAAAAAAATTTTTCACGTGGCGGTCTCTACATATAAACAAGCATTTTTCAACAAAAAAAAATTCGCCTGCGGCGCTTGTTTTTACATTGACTCAAGGATTTCAACAAAATTTTCGTCAAAAATCGAAATTTTCGGAGCATTTTCAGCTTAAAAACAAGCATTTACCAAAAAATTTTTCGCCTGCGGCGCTGGATTTTATTTCGACTAAAATTTTTTACCAAATTTTTCCATTTTTCAACAAAACAGCCCCAAATATGAAATTTTTTAAACCAAAAGTTCTTCATTTTCTGAATATTTTCAACATTTAAACAAGCATTTTTCAAAAAAAAATTCGCCTGCGGCGCTGGTTATTACATTGACTCAAGGATTTCGACAAAATTTTTCTCGAAAATTTCTAAGCGTTTTTCGCTTAAAAATGAATGTTTTCAGCAAAAAAATTTTCGCGCCTACCGGCGCGAAAAATAGAATTAGGCCCAATTCCTAGCTTGAACCGTACGGTTAACCGTGAACCGTACGATTCAAGCTAGGAATTGGGCCTTAAACTGATTTTGAAATTTTTTAAAAACTCGAAAAAATTGCCTTGGTCCCCATGTTTTTCTCAAATGTTTGAAAAATTTTCGAAAAAAACATAAGGGGGGACCCTTATGTTTTGGACCACTTCTTAAATTTTGGATCAGCCGCACACCCCTTTGCCCATGTCTGGATACGTAAATGCCACGTTTTGGCATGATCTTTGCCACGTTTTCTATTTTGGCATGTAACATCCCTATTTTTATGTTTCCAAAAAACATAACATATCAGAGTTACGTTTTTGAAACAATTTTTTCTCAAGAGATAGGTTTCTAAGTATGAAGAATGCAGAATTTATTTCATGTGTCTGTTTTTTATCCGAGCGTTTCCTAAATTTTCCCATAACTCGTGATTGGTGTCCTTGAGACAAATGTCCGTGACGGTGACGGTAATATCTGACCGGGTGCCAGTTAAAAAAAGGTAGTCCAACAACCGCAAGAAGTCTAAAAGTTTCCAAGCCAAAAGCAGCCCGAATTATGAGGCCAAGAGCTGCCTCATTCTAGGACCCCAAAGACCAAATGAAATTTTTTTAAATGAAAAAAGTTCAATGAAAAAATTGCTCGGATGATCAAGTCTTATTGTTTAAATTTTAATTAGTTTGTTTTAAATAGTTAAAAAACTACCTAAAATAAATTCATTTTCATCAGCGCTATGTATGGATGCTAGTTGTCCTCCGTGAATTACGCAATAAATTGAAGCATCCGCAAACGTTTTCTTCTCTTCAACTCTCTGAAATCATAAAAATCATTGGATGATATATAGGGTGTTAGTCTTTATACCGTATAACATTTGTTATTCTCTTGATTAAGTATCCAGCCATTATCATAATATTTGTATGGGGAAGTTGTAGTAGTTGGTGGAGTTGGACTTGGTTGCATTGCTAAAAAAACGTGTCTACATACAAAAAGAGAACCTACTCACATTTCTTTTACTCTCACAAAATTTTTGTCCTTACCACAACCCTTGAAAATGTTTCGAGGCGTCAAAATCGCTAACAACAAAGGTCGGAAGGGGAATTTCAAAAATCAGAAACCTCGACTTCGATGAATTTAAGTTTTCGCGAAAATCTGAACACTAATTTTAAAAAATCAATTTTTAAGAGGCGATATCTTAAAAACTCGCACCTACCGGCACTAGAAAATTTTCTTCTCATGATAACGACAAAACCTAGCAAATATTAAAGTAGGATGCTCGAAACGATTTTTAAAGCCGTTCCCGACCAAATTCTCGAACCCTCAAAATTCTTTTAGGAGCTTAGAAGGTGTACTACCCCCAATTTTAAGCCATTTTTCGAAATTTCAAACGCGTATAACTCCGTGAAATCGCACTTTTATGGCCTAAAAATGGCAT
>OZJO01019820.1:0-14280 GCA_900406225.1 Acrobeloides nanus
ATGCTGTATCCTATTATTTTTACGAGGTATACATACTCGCCAACCTGCTGATTCAGGGAAAATGTATTAAAGCGAAAGGCTAGATAACATAAAATTCAAAAAACGAAGTTTTAGTTGTTAATTTTGTGTAGCCGGGGTGGAATGGGGAACACCAGAGTTCCCAGATTTCCTTTTCTTATATAAAATATGGGTACTGGTTCGGAGCAGAGGACGCACTTTTCGAAAATTTTTTTTTGAAAAGACCATTTTAGGGGTAATTTTATGCGCTAAATTCAAAAATCGCACACCCGAAGGCTGAAAATGCTTCCTGTGCTCTAAAAAATAAGATGAGGCACGTCAAGTTCACGTGTTTCGCAGGGATGCATAGTTTTCCGCAAATACGACCACGCAGAGATGCATAGTTTCCCACTAGTGCGACTACACAAGGATGCATAGTTTCCCGCCAGTACGACCACGCAGAGATGCATAGTTTCCTGTCAATACGACTACGCAGAGATGAATAGTTTCCCGCCAGTACGACCACGCAGGGATGCATAGTTTCCTGTCAATACGACCACGCAGGGATGCATAGTTTCCCGCCAATACAACCCCTGAAAAGATTTCATAACAAAAATCACTTTAAATCAGTGGCATAGAAATTTTTTCATGCTTCGAAATGCGTGCAACCGATTCCGCGACTAGAAAAGCCCCTAGATAGTCGGTTTTCCGTCGAAAATTCGAATTTTAGTTCATTTTCGTGCCAATATACCAACCACTTTCCTTGAATCAGGGCCAAGGAAGCATTTTCAAGTTTCGGAGATGCGCGCAAACGACCTCTCGCATAGAAAAACTCCCATAGAGTCATTTTAGAAAAATTTAAAAAATTTGTTTGCAAAAAATTGCTCGAAATTTTGAAAAAAAATGGTTTTTTATAGTCAATAAAACTTTTAGTGTTCAACCAATAGTTTATGGAGCCTGTGATCAAGATGTGAGCGCAAAAACTCTCTTAGAAGAACCTCGACTTTATAACAAGGGTCGACTTGGCACTGTAGGGAAACTTTTTTTTAGAATCTTCGACAACAAAAATTTAGGTTTATAAAAAGAGGATTTTTGCTGCCAATATGATTGATGCTGTTTGGCAGAGTCTTGTCATTTATTTTATTGCTCATTTAGTAAGGCTTCTGAAAATATTGTAAATTAAAAAAAAACTTTTTAGGCCTATTTTGATACAGAGTGTGATTTTTGGACATTCGGGTTTTTGTTATGTTCTTCGTTATTTTTTGTTAATTCTTTTCATCTTGCCTTACTTACGCGTTCTTGGGTAAGCTTTAGTGATGCTTAAAGTTACACAAAGCGACCATCCATTGTCACCGGCTAGAAAAAATCTCACGTTATCCGTATAATTGTGGGGGTAAAGTTGGAGAATTTTGAAATTGATTTATTATAACAAAAACTTGTCTTGATGTTTCTGTCGAAAATTTTAACTTGCATCAATTACAAATTGTTTATTGAAGCGATTATTCAATCGATTTCGAGACTAAAAGCCCAAACCATAGCCCAAGCCTAAGACTAGTCCAAGCCTAAACCTAAGCTTAGGCTAACAAGGAATGCTCATTCGCTGCAGTGCGGATATAGAAAATCGACTAGCATAGAGTGAAAGTTCATAAAAAATGGATAATTTTAAAAACATTTTGGAGGCACATGGGGCACCAGAAGCATAGCCTGGTGGATAGCATCACAGACTTCAAGTTTAAGGTTGTGGGACGACGTGGGCTCAGTGGCGCAGTAGGTTGCGTGTTTGCCTGTTGCACGAAAGGTCGCGGGTTCGATATCCAGCTTCGTCGCTTGGTTTTTGCCTAAAAAATTGAGACCAATTTTAGTGAGCACTCCTGGTCAGAAAGAAAAAATCTTTTTTTAGACAGTACCGGTATTATGTGTTAATGTATTTTTCTGTTTTTTCCATTTTGGATTCTTCATATTTTATAATCTGATTGCCACTCCTGGCATTGGAACCAAAGATATCCCTCTAAATATAGCGGTAACAGCGATGAGCTCGAAATACTTTTGGGCTGTCTTATTTGTAACTGTAGTAGTAGCATTGACTCCGAGGTAATTTTTTTTTCTTCTTCACCATAAATGTACGATACACATGTGACGTATTTGGTCACAAGTAAACATTCTTCTTGCTTATATTTTATGGCCACACGTCCCACGTTTATTATGACCACTTATGATCCAAGACACTTGGCTGGCACGGAAAGTGTCTAGGTTGTTTTTGGAGTAGTGTTGGTCGATAGATATCTTGTAGAAAGATGTCCCTACTTTTCTATATACAGGGTTGGGACTATCTATAATTGAGGGTTTCTCATCATCCAATTGGTCATTTTCGATACGGTTTTTTGTAGGAGAGCTGGATGACGAGAAATCCAATGATAGTCCCAACCTACTGGGACACCCTGTACTTTTCTGTGTGTTAATAAAGCTTTTTTTAATATAACCTAGGTTACACATTCAGAGTCCTAACCGCTAGCTCCTTTATACACACAAAGTTTAGATTTGTGATCAAGCTCATCCAAAACAAAATCAATCCTGGGTTGGTGTATGAAGAAGCGCTGAGGAGGAAAAGCAGATCGATATCAATGAATGGATCAGTGAATGGAGTTTCTTTTCCATGTAGTAGATTTGTATTATAAATGGTAGAAAATAAAAATTATTTTTAAAAAATTCACGCAGCAGCCCTTCGGGCTAAGTTTAGAAACTTGTATTTTTAAAATAATTTTTAACTACAAAATTTGTAGTTAGTTATTTCAAAATCCAAGTTTTCCAAAGTTCAAATTTGAATTTTCGGCCACTTTTTTCTTGCTTGACTCTGATTCAGGGAATGGAGTTGGTGTACGGGCAAAAAAATAAACTTTTTTCAATTTTCGTGTCAATACACCAACTCCATTCCCTGAATCAGGGTCAAGATAATTTTTTCGTGCTTAGAAATGAGCGCAATCGATTCCCTGCATAAAATCAAATAATAATTTTAATAGAAATGTGAATTTGATATAATAAAAATTAAATTTGGATCATTTTATAGCGAAGAGCGGCACCCATTTCTTTCACATCCAAGATTGTTTCTCGCTTTAAATTCAGACCCATGACACCTCGTTCTCGGAGCTCTAAGACTCTCTCCACGTCTTCATGAATAGAAGTTACCAACATTTCCATAATCTTTTCAATTTTGACCTAAAAAGTTGATTATACAGGGTGGTGCAAAAAAAGTGGCACAAATGGTCATTTTGGGGCATTTTTTCAAAAAAATTTTTTTTCTAAAAACATCATTTCTAGAGATAAAAATAGCTGAAAAACACGAATCCGGTGTCGAAAAAATTTTTTGACCCCTAAAAACCCCCTAAAATGGCAAAAAAGAGTGTTTTTTGAGCCCAGATCATAAAAAATCGAAAAAAATTACCAAGTTTTTTTGCTATTTTAGGGGTCAAAAAATTTTTTCAATGCCGGATTCGTGTTTTTCAGCTATTTTTACCCCTAGAAATGGTGTTTTTAGAAAAAAAATTTTTTTTTGAAAAAATGCCCAAAATGACCATTTGTGCCACTTTTTTTGCACCACCCTGTACTATAAAAGAGTTCGGAAATTAGGGGTACAAATGTTACAAAAAGCGACCACCCTGGCCAGAAATATGCGAATTTTGAGCACGATAATATTTTGTTCATCGAATTTGACATTTATAAAATTCTTCGGATTCAAGAAAAGCTGTATATCGACACGAAAATTCGAGAAAATAACATATTTTGGTCTAAAAACAACGCTTTTTCTTATATGAATATATAAAAAAGCGTTGTTTTTATACCAAAATATGTTTTCTCAAATTTTCGTGTCAATATACAGCTTTTCTTGAATCCGAGGAATTTTATAAATGTCAAATTCGAATTCCCCACACGTTTTTACCCCAAAACGGGTCGTTTTTAGGCAAAAATTGCATTTTGCGACTTTTTGCTTCAATAAACAATACGCCTTCCCTGAATCAGGGAAGCATTTTTTCGCTTCGAAAATACCCCACATATTTTTACCCCTAGAAGGATCATTTCCAGAAAAAAATTTTCGACTAAATTTCTGCCGCTTTTATATTCATGTCTGACTTACATGGTATTTATTCACAATCAATAACCATTCCAGATTTTTTTGTTCATTTATAGTGCATGAATCGATCGAATGGCGAACAGTTTGCGCGAGATTGTTTAAGTCAATGTCAACGGCAATTAAAAGAGGCCACACTTTTGTCTAAAATTTGATGATTGAAAAAATGTACAGAGTGGCGCAAAAAAGTGGTGTTTTTGACATTTTGGGATCCGAAAATTTGTCTAAAAATGACCCCCCCCCAGGGTAATTTTAGGCGGAGAGTCGATTGTGTGCATTTTCGAACCATGAAAATGCTTTATTAACCCTGATTCAAGGACAAAAGAATTGGATTTTTGAAGCGAAAATGGTCATTTTCCTCGTTTTTTTCTTCTGAAAATCATGGTAATTATGCTTTGAAAACGTGTGCAATCGCTTTCTCACATAAAATTACCCCTAGAAAGTGAGTTGCAGAAAAAAACGAGGAAAATGACCATTTTCGCTTCAAAAATCCAAATTTTTGTCCTTGAATCAGGATCAGAGAAGCGTTTTCACACTTCAGGAATGCGCACAATCTATTCTCTGCATAAAATTACCTCTAGGGGGGGGGGTCATTTTGAAAAAAGTTTTCGGATCCCAAAAAGCCACCTTTTTGCGCCACCCTGTAATAAAAAAATACTTCGTAATCTTCCAATAAATCTCGCGAATTGTCACTTAAATCTTCTTCCATACATTCTAGAATAACAAAAAGGCGTTCAACCGCAGTTCGAAGCTAAAATTTTTTTTGTAAATTTTAAAAAAATTTTAAAAATGATAAAATACAAATTTTGAGTATTTTCTATATTTTTATTCAGTAGCGTATCTAGGAACAAATTTCGGGGGGTGCGAGAGTAGGGGGGGACTATTTCGGGGGGGGGGAAGGACCAACATAAGGGGACCATTAAGAAAAAATAATCATTTTTCGAATTTCGGGGGTGCGACCGCCCCCCTCGCAGCCCCTTGGATACGCTACTGTTTTTATTACTCAAGTGATGCTCAAAGTTATAAAAAGTGAAGATGGGTTTGTCACCGGTCATAAATATGCGAATTTTGGGCACAATAAAATTTGTTCGTTGTGATAAATTTGTGTCACCACGAAAACCAATTTTATCGTGGCCAAAATTCGCATCTTTAAAGGAGCAGTCCAGTGGGGAAAAAAGTTGCTATTCTTTGTTGATATTCGAAAAATTCATGAAAAATGGAGCATTTTTTGTTTTTACAGTAAATTCCGAATCGTTGTAGTTTTCGAGATAATTGCGTTTGAAATTTTGAATTTGTGTACAAGCTCTTCGTTGTAATACACAAACTTTTTAAAATTTTTTGCGGAAAAATCGATTTTTTAAATTTTAATAAAATGAACATTGTAGCAGTTTGTTATAGCTAAATAAGACAAATAAAATGACACCAAAATTATCCAATTTGAACATTGTTTTGGGTTATTGAAACGAAAATTCTGATTCATGTTTTCGTTTCAATAACCCAAAAGATTGTTCAAATGGGATAATCTTGGTGTCATTTTGTTTGTCTCATTTAGCTATAACAAACTGCTACAATGTTCATTTTATTAAAATTTAAAAAATCGATTTTTCCGCAAAAAATTCAAAAAAGTTTGTGTATTACAACGAAAACATGTATACAAATTCAAAATTTCAAACGCAATTATCTCGAAAACTACAACGATTCAGAACATATCGTAAAAACAAAAAATGCTCCATTTTTCATGAACTTTCCGAATAGCAACAAAAAATTGGCAACTTTTTTCCCACTCGACTAGTCCCTTTTGTCACTTATAACGTTGAGCATCACTAGATTACCCTAGATTGTATAGTTTCACAGACTTCTCGAAGTTGATCCTTATCTTTATCATCCCTCTCATTGAATCCCGGAGTTACTGAAACGGTTCTAGATTCAGATGGACTAGGAATTGCGGTAAACTGCTCATTCTGATACACATAGGTCCTTCGTAACCCCATAGGCGAATTCATGCTCATTCGTATTAGGTTGTTCACTGAATTGTGGCGGCCTACTTTTTTGAGTATATCTTGATAGAAAAAACCATTTTCGATGAAATTTTTTTCAGAATATGGTAAAAAGTACTCAGGATAGCAGGGCCGTATCCAGGGTTTGGTTTTGGGGGGGGCTTGAACGTGAAAAAATGCATTTGTCTTAAGAAATTTTTTAAAAAATGGCCATTTTTTCAAAAATTTGACCGTTTCGGGGGGCTTGAGCCTGCTTAGACCCCCCTGGATATGGCCCTGCAAGACAGAATGGTGCAGTTAACTTTTTGAATTGAACAGATTTTCGTGTCAATAAACAGTTTTTTTAAATGAGGGCATTTTGAAAATCACCATATCATCCGACAATTCAGCGCAGATTCACCTGTTTACACTTATACGAGGGTTTTTACATACGCGGAATCGACTCCGGATGGAATTTGATGATAAAAAATTTTCCTGGTTACCGCTAGCCAACCCTACAAGGCACCATATACAAGGGCCACACCCTCATTTGAAAAAAACTGTTTATTGACACGAAAACTTGTTCAATTCAAAAAGTTAACTGCACCATCCTAGTACTTTTTACAATATCCTGAAAAAAGTTTTCATCGAAAACGGTTTTTCCTAGCAAGATATACTCAAAAAAGTAGCCGCCGCAATTCAGTGAATAACCTAGTATATGTCCACGCAAAATATATATAATCCAAACAATGGAATAAAAGATTTTTGATTAGTTAAGAAATATGAAAATTCCAATAATGCAATTGTCTCTTCGGAAGACTCACCTTGATTTCACGCAAGTACATTTCTCCTTCATCTCATCCGGTCAGAGAATGGAGTGTTACCGTCCGTTACATGAAATTAGGACAATAAGAGACAATTTGAGAGAGAATACATAAATACTTGCATATTGAAAAAGGAACATTGCAACGTTGGATTTTGATGGGCTGTTTAAAACTTCAAATTCAACATTTTCCGGCAAATCCTAAAACATTCAACGCGTGTGTCTGTTTGTTTGTGCTATCTCCGTCACTTTAAGTCCAATTCCGTTACGGCCTATACCAATCGATAGGGCTCGGTGAAAGAAGAAAAATGACACCAAAAACAAGGGGGTACCCTTCAAGGAAACAAACGGTAGTACCCCAAATTTCGTAAAGAAACATATTCTTCGTTTTCGAAGAAATTTAATTCAAAGTTGATTAAAAATGGTCGAAATTCACTAAAAATTATGCAAATTTCGGCCACTAAATGAGTTTTTCAACTTGAAAAGTGTGAGAAAATGTGAGAAAGTCATGCGGATCAAAAAAATTTCGAATTCTCATGTTTTGCGAAAAAGAAAGTATGTGTCGTGAGAATTTATTTCTAAATTTCTAAGTAATATAAAAAATTAACGATCAAATATCTATCATGCATCAAAATATTGAGCATATCTTGAGCTAGTTATGGCGTTCGCAACATCTGACGACACACCAACCGATTGCTTTATCTAAAAAAAGATGGACAACCGAAATTCGGATACAAAAATTTACTTTGAAACGATGCTCTAAGTCGAACATCAACTCTTCTTCGCTTCCTAAGATTCCTCCGGTATAAGCAATTTGCGGTTTGAGCAAACTCTTCGTTCCATCCGGTTTGAATAAGCGAACAGTTCTTGCAACAAAATCGAGGTCTTCTAAAAAAGTTGAAAGTTATTGAAAAATATTTTTTTTAAAACATACTTGTTGCTTCAATCAATTCTGGAATAGTTGAACGATACGGATAGCTTTGGACAATAAATGGACCCAAAAATCCGATTTTTCGACAAATTTGAACGAAGTCGTCCCAAACTAGAGCACCGCCGAAACATTCATCTAAAAATTTTAAAAACGCGATAAGCCTTGGAAGCCGTATGACACTACAGCTACTGGACAGTTCAACCACCAAGGACACTTTAGCCACGAGGGCAAAAAGGTTAACCTGGATGCTGATGGACCCCCGAAAGTCGAAGACCCAAAAAACATAAATGCTCTTTATAATTTGTTTGCCAGCCAAAAAAACAAAAGGATTCCGAAAAGTGCCCCTCCTGGTTACATTATGACCTCTTCCTCCGCTCTCCCAACTTTTTTTTGAGCTGACATTTTTTCACGTAGACAACTCTTACTATAAGCCAAGTCCCAATTTCGGAAACTTTCTGGCACCGGTTTCATCGCATAACCATCACTGAAGTACATCTCTCCACCTGGCTAAAAACTCGATGAAAATTTCGAGACTTCGTATTATACCTTTAAAAGTTCATAAACCTTTTCGAAAACTTTCGGTTTATCGTTAGTCAAGCAGATCACACAGTTTGATCTAAATTCATAAAAGATCACTCTTTTCGAAGCTTACACGATCACATCAAAAGTGTTCGGTGAAAACTTTTCGTCCATCTTTTCAATTTGACCCAAATGAAAGTCAACGTTTTTGTAGCCAAACTTATCGGCGTGATAATCGAGGTATTGTTTAGCTTTTTCGTGCTGAAACAAAGTTGTAACAAAATTTTTCAAAACTTGCCATTTCTTCAGTCATATCAAGTCCGACTACATGTCCATTCTTTCCGACTAGTTTCGATAAGATGTAACAATCCCGACCGGCACCACTACCTAAATCCAGCACTTTACATCCATTTAAAGCTTCAGGAATGGGCAAACCACAGCCATAGAAACTAAAACACAAAGTTATTAGTGAAAATTTGAAGACAAACACGATCAAAGTTCAGCATAACGACAAAATTGAGAAAATAAACAAAAAGATGTTTTAAGATATTGATTTAGAAGATTTTAAATTTTTGACATAAAAGACTAGAAAAATCAAAATCCCTAAAAGAGTGTCCTCCGGAGTCTGAGAGTTTTTTTTGTGATGCTTCCGAACTTTCGGTTATCCAACCCTGTAGGGGTGTCCTGAGTTTGGATCGAAGTTAATAGCTCGTTTGAAAGCCTGGGAATTGTAGATTTAAATAAACTTTAGTTGACTTAATTCCGATTTAAAATTGTAAAATTATAGCCTCAAACTCAGAAAAACCTGATCGAGTTTCGTCCGAGTTTGAGGCTATAACTTTACAATTTTAAATCGGAATTAAAGGGGGGGGGGTTCACCGATGGAGGAAAAATCCAATTTTGAAGAAAAAAGTTCAAATTTTTTGTATTTCTAAACAATTTGATTTTGAATAAAGAATATGAAAAAATGTGAAAAAACTTGCATATGTATGGTAATATATACAGGGTGGTGCAAAAAAACCGCAATTTTGAAACTTTTGACCCATTTTTTCGAAAACAAATTGGGGTTAAAAACCCCGTTTTTTGCCATTTTAAGGGGCTTTTATGGATCAAAAAATTTTTTTGACGCCGGAATCGTGTTTTTCAGCTATTTTTACCCCTAGAAATGATGTTTTTAGAAAAAAAATTTTTNTCGGCCAAAAATGCATTTCATAAAAAATTTGTTGCATTTTGATATTTTGAGTAGTGTAATTTTTAAAATTGTTGCAAAAATTTAAAAAAAGTTTGCAAACTTTTTCGAGAAAATCGTAAAAAATCGCTAAAAAACACCATTTTTTGGCATCTTGACCCATTAGGATTGGGTTTCACGCTTTCTAAATGCTCGCAATCGATTTTTCAGGCGAATTTTACCCCCGGGAGGTCAGAAATGCAAAAAATTGAACTTTTTTCTTCAAAATCGGATTTTTCCCCATCGGTGAACCCCCCCCCCTTTAAGTCAACTAAAGTTCATTTAAATCTACAATTCCCAGACTTCCGAATAGAGCTATTAACTTTATGGATTGAATGTGTATTTTTAAAATTTTTTTAGATACGTGGCCAAACTCGATGAAAGTCGTACCAAACTCATTCCAAACTCGAAACACCCCTGCAACCCTGAAATCTCATAGTTTCTGCTCAAATGAACGAAATCCTAAAATCGTACCTTGCCAAAACATCCGGATGAATTTCTTTTAAAATTTCTAGAATATACTCAGGAAACGGTGCTTTCAATGGACACTCCAAACTGGTTGCAGTATATTGATCAATCGGAAGATTACAATCCCCAGCAAATGGTGGTTTATCTCCTTTAGCGATGTTCTTATAATATTCTTTAACATCAATTTGGATTTGTCTCACGGTCTCATATTCATTCGAGTTTGAAGAACATTTCTGTCCACAACACGACATCTCTGTAAAACAATCAATTAAAAAAATAAGTCAACAATCCAATATTAAGAAACTGATAACCAATAATACTTTTAATTAAAAATAGGAAGAAAACACATTGCATCCTGTTGATTTATATAGCCTTTCAAAATTATACTTGATTTTCTACTTTGTGTTATTACAACGTACATCGAGATTTTCTATTCGTGAAATTGTTAAAGAGAGTGCAAATTAGGGTCCTTGCTCAACAAAAAAAATTTTTTGATAAATGACCTTCTAGGGGTAAAAATAGGGTGAAAAATCGATTGCGCACACCCCCATCGCGTGAAAATGCTTCATTGACCCTGATTCAGGGAAAGGATACGTATTTACGTAAATAAATTGATTTTCGCTTCAATACACTGATTTTTCTCTGAATCAGGGTCAAAGAAGCGTTTTCATGGTTCGGGAATGCGCGAAATCGATTCCCCGCCTAGAAAAACCTATAAATCGGCGTTTTTCTCATAAAAATCCGAAAATATTTGATTTTCGCTTCAATACACCCACCCCATTCCCTGAATCAGGGTCAAGGAAGCATTTTCACGTGACGGGGATGTGTGCAATCGATTTTTTACCCTATTTTTACCCATAGAACCAAAATTGCGTAAATAATTTATTCAACAAGTTCATTGTAATGGGTTAAAACCATATATGTTGATTCGTAAATAAAAAAATTAAATATCTTTAAAAAAATATATAATTTTTTAAAAGAATATTATGTATGTATGATAACAAGACTAATCTCCTGATGCATAAAGATCATAGATTTGAGTCGAATTTAGAGCACCATAATAAACTCTTAACTTCTTAATATATCCATTCAAATAAGCATCGCCATATTGCGAGGCGCCAATATAATTTTGAGCAGGATTGCTAGTACCTAGTGCCAATTGGAATGGGGCTACTGGAAAACCGGCATGACTTTTAACTGATGTTCCATTTAGATAATAATTGATCGTTCCAGTATCACCGAAATAAGTGATTGCAACATGTACCCATGCTCCAACGGGTAAAGTAGAAGGTCCTTTTAATACCCATGCCCCTCCATCCGAGCTCACGGAGATTTGGAACGTTGCATACGTACTGCCATTTAGATAATTACCATTAATATATTCAACTGACGGCGCAAAAAATAAATATCGAACAGTACCAAAGCCAAAGTCGAATACATGAGCAGCAGGAGTGAGTGCATTCAGATAGACCCATGTGGCAATTGTAAAATCGCACAAATTATCAATTATACCAGCAGGAAGGCTGACATATTGACTACTTCCGTTTAGAGATACACCTTTTCCTGATACAAATTTAGCTCCATTTACTAATGTGCCGTTATTCCCATTACCACTATAATCAATTGCGGTATTGCCACTAGTCTGATTGAAGGGAATATATAAGACTAATTGTGTAGGGTCTGCAATAACTTCAGCGGTGTTCGAAGCATTTGTTACTCCGGATGGGGTCTGAGCGGTTACTTGATAGTAGTAAGGCTTTGCACCAACACTGGTATCATTGAATGTGAGTGGGTCGACTATACCAGTTGCGATAGTCGAGAAAGGTCCACTTGAACTAATGCTTCTGCTAACATTATAACTAGTAGCATAAGCGGTTCCCCACCATGATAGTATTACATTACCACCATATAGATATCCAACTAAATTACTAGGCGGCGCTCCGGATGAGATATTATTTAAATTAAATGTAAGTGTTTGAAAGCCAAATATTGTGTTTGTATCCTCATCTGGTGCTATGGACTCCATCATCATTTGCGTATAAGGGGCTGCGATTCCTTTCACGTTTTGATAGTGATTGAAGATGCTCGCCCAACAAGGTTTGGTGTATCCAATGTAATCAGTAGAAAATACGTACCAATTTTTAACAAATTGACCATATTCTTGATATAAGTAGGTTGAATATGGAACAGTATAGTAAGTTCCGTTTGTGCCTGGCTGAACAAGGTTTCCTTTAGCAGTATATTCTGATATTGCAAGAATTCGATTATTTGCATAGCCATAAAGATCGACTCCTTGATTCCACGTCATAGCACCAATAGCGCCGAGATGCTCAATGTCATCCATATTATGATCTTGATCTCTACCTGCCTCCTGGCCTTGTCCAAGATTACCCGGGTGTATGAAAGTGACTGCTTGGGCAATAGCTCCATTGCCAGCTCCAGTTTTGAAATAGTTTATACCTTGGTTGAATATGTTTTCGTTGTCAGTGAATATACCGATCGCTATGAATTGCGCTACACAACCAAGATCCCAATTTGAATTATAATTTAGATGTTGAGTAATATTAGCATTACAAACTGGATAGAAAACATTAAGCAGCATGTTTGAGAAGGATGTAAAATTCGCCGCTGTCAGTCCTGAATAGTCGCGCATCATTTCTCCGACATTAGCAAAGGCATAACCGACAGTACCAGCTTCTAAGATATAATCAAGCGTTGTTCCATTCGTGCATCCGAGACCAGTCAGTTTAGAGGACCACGCATTCATAATCATTACCGCGGTATCAGCATAAGTTGTATCGTTAGTAATTTTCCATCGCAACGCATTTTGATACGCTGCCGCTACATCATTATCGAGAAAGCCATAGTTGATGTGGATACAAGTAGATCCGCGATTAATAAAAGATTGTGGAATAGCGTGGTAGTTTGATTGCGCAAAGCTGCTATTAATCAAGAGGTTATAACTATCGATCCATGGATGTGCATCAGCAACAACTTTTGCCGCCATTCGTGCGAAGTCCGAGGCGGTATGAAGCAAACCTGGATGCACAAATTTTCCATATAAATGAGTGGGTAATGAAATAAGAGCTAACACCAATGTCAGAGAAATATCCCCAAGAAGTTGATTAGACTTCATGATTTTCGAATCTCGGTTGGAACCAAAGAATTAGACTAAACTGTGAATAGCTAAAAAAAACTAGGCCCTTAAATATTATTTTCATTTGTCGAAGCTTCACATAAAATGTCAAACAAATGGCATGAATGATCAATCCAATTATTTTCGAATCTATTTTGGGATATCATTCGATTTTGCTAAGTTGTAGGCCTAATCCTAAAAGTGCATCTAAATCTAGCTAGTGTATTATAAATTGAATTGATCATAAGGTACCTTGGTGTATCTGGGTCAGCATAACAAATTTAATACATGTATAATTCAATCAAGCTTGGAAAAATTTTGTCAAAACAATCGATTTTTAACATCAACGACAATTTTTTGTTTGTTTATCCTTGAATAAAATGTCAGACGCACTTCAGATTTTTCGATTATATTTAGATTTGAATGTAAAAAATCACAACGAGTAGAATATCAAATATTTTTAAAACGATCCAATTTTAATTCATCGATTGATTTTTCGCTGCTGTTTCTCGAAGACTTTAAAGGATCAGTAAGTTACAATCATATGAAAACATGATATTCGGAAAGGTCATGAAAAATGGAGCATGTTTTGTTTTTACGGCATATTCTGAATCGTTATAGTTTTCGAGATATTTGCGTTTGAAATTTTGAATTTGTTACAAGCTCTTCGTTGTAATGCACAAACATTTTTTGAATTTTTTGCGGAAAAATCGATTTTTTTAAAATTTTCATAAAATGAACCTTGTAGCAGTTTTTTATAGCTAAATGTGACGAACAAAGTGACACCAAAATTATCCAATTTGACAATTGTTTTGGGTTATTGAAACGAAAACATGAATCAGAATTTTCGTTTCAATAACCCAAAACAATTTTCAAATTGGATAATTTTGGTGTCATTTTGTTCGTCTTATTTAGCTATAAAAAATTGCTATAATGTTCATTTTACGAAAATGTAAAAAATTGATGCAACAATCGATTTTTCTGCAAAAAAATTCAAAAAATGTTTGTGTATTACAACGAAGAGCTTGTAACAAATTCAAAATTTCAAACGCAAATATCTCGAAAACTACAACGATTCA
>OZJO01019830.1:0-26590 GCA_900406225.1 Acrobeloides nanus
CCTTAAAACCGGGAAAATGACACTTGTTCTTTTGTCGTGTTGTTCTTCGACCACTTGTTCTTTTCGACCTGTTGTTCTTTTTTTCCGACTGGTTGTTCTTTCCCCTTAGACCGGTTGTTCCTAAAATGACCTGTTGTTCTTCTGACAAAAAATAATTTTTAGAAGAACAACAGGTCGGGAAAAACGGGTAGGAACAACAGGTCGGCTGTATGTTCTTATGGCCGGCCGGTTGTTCTTCTTAGCGACTGGTTGTTCCTACTGATTTTTTTATAGTGTTAATAAAAAAAATCATAGAGGAACAACAGGTCGACAACTGGTCGGCCGGTTATTCTTACTAAGGCTTAGGGCCTTAGGCTTTAGGCCTTAGGGAACGTCCAGAAAGTATGTCCGCGTGACAGAGGGTGGGTGGGGTCCGCCGATTTCCTAAAATTTTGTGACATTTTGTGACAGGTGGGTGGGTGGGACCGAGAAATTTGTGACGTCACAAAGTCCCAGAAATTTTTTGAATGTGTCTTGAATGGAATTTGTTAGCAACATGTTTGAAAAAAATTTATAATATTTCGGAAATTTTTTTTGTCACAGTGACATAAGGGTGGGTGGGTTCTCGAAAATTTTGCGCATTTTGTGACATTCTGTGACCGGGGGTGGGTGGAGCCTGAAAAATGTTAATGTCACGCGGACATACTTTCTGGACGTTCCCTTAGGCTTTAGGCCTTAGGCTTTAGGCCTTAGGTTTTAGGCCTTAGGCTTAGGCTTTAGGCCTTAGGTTTTAGGCTTTAGGCCTTAGGCCTTAGCCTTAGCCTTAGGCCTTAGCCTTGGGCCTTAAGCCTAAGTCGGAACAACCGGTCGGAAAATGTATACCGGTTGTTCCTACAAACGACCAGTTGTTCCTGCCAATGACCGGTTGTTCACAGGAAGAATTTTTTGGTGGTATAGGAACAACAAGTCGGAACAACCGGTTGAAAAATGTATACCGGTTGTTCCGACTTGTTGTTCCTATGTCGACCTGTTGTTCCGACTTGTTGTTCCGATTTTGCCTTTAAGAACAACACGTCATTTTAGGAACAACAGGTCGGAACAACCGTCCGGAACAACCGGTGGATGAGAACAAACGGTCAGGAACAAAGTTACGGAAGAACAACCGTCCGTCAGCCCTTAAAACCTGGAGGCTAGCGCCGTCACTGATAGCGTGTACTTACCAGGGCCCGAAAAGTTGGGTGCTACCTTGGTCCCCCCTTATGTTTTTTGCCAAAAATTTTCGAAAAAAATATAAGGGGGGACCCTTATGATTTTTTTCGATTTTTCAAAAATTTTCAAAAACCACCTTGGTCCCTTGTTTTTCCCCTAACTTTTGTCAAAAGCCCCCTAACTTTCGCCTGTTAAAAGATGTACATTTCATTGATTGATGTAAAACTTAAAGTCTGTAAAAAAAACAGAAGTTCGCTTTGATATTTCATCTTTTTGAACTATTTTCAAGATACTATAAGCAAAAAAAACATTTCTTTTAAAAACTGAACAGTACTGAAAAAATCTTGTGGCCTCAAAAGCTGAA
This sequence comes from Acrobeloides nanus, assembly GCA_900406225.1. NCBI lineage: Eukaryota > Metazoa > Nematoda > Chromadorea > Rhabditida > Cephalobidae > Acrobeloides > Acrobeloides nanus. Next base: position 1,553 of record OZJO01019830.1, read on the forward strand.
AAAGCGGTGTTTTTCGGAAGCAAATCAATTTTTTGAAGGTCGTTACAAATTCGTGCAAATATTCTCGATCAAGATAGACAAAAAATTAGCGTGCAAATTGGTTTTCGTCGAGACTTTGCGGGTCGCCACCAGAAACGTAACGAGAATTTCATTTCGGAGGGGGCAATTTTACAAAAGGGTCCCCCTTATGTATTTTATCCAAAATTTGACAAAAAGCACAAGGTTCATTCTTCATATACAAATCGCGCACTTTCAATGCAAAAATCACGTGAATAGTGTTCCTTATAAGTTCTTTTTTTAATTTTAACGATTAGTCCGAGATCCTCAATATTACTTGAAAATCGCGCACAATTTCTGCGCAAAAAATCGTGCGAAAATCGTCCCTATATTTCAATTACCCTTTAGTTGTTGTTGTTTCATTAAGTTGTAAAATGATTGTTTAGAATGTTTCAAATACTTTAATTTCTAGCACGATTTTCTTTAGACTTTTTTCAAGTAATACGAAATTAAATTCCATTTTCCTTATGAAATCTCATCTTGGCTATCACAAATAACTTAGAAATGACTGTTTTTCATTCATTTACAGCGGCGCATAGGAATCACCATGAAAAGCTTTATGACTTGTCTGATCTAACGGTAAAAGTTATGAGCGAAACAAAATCGCGAAAAAAATTCAAACGAGTTTGAACATTGAAACGAAGAGCCTGCACCTGAAATTCATTTATGAATTTGCTTAAAATGTAAAAATTATTAGGTTTATTTAAAACAGAAAGGCGCCATTTTTTATAGCTCGACATAGCGAATAAATTGACTCAAAAATCATCCAATTTGAAAATTGTTTTGGGTCATTGAAACGAAAATTCTGATTCATGTTTTCGTTTTAATAACCCAAAACAATGTTCAAATTGGATAATTTTGGTGTCATTTTATTCGTATTGTCGAGTTATAAAAAAAAATGCCGCGTTTCTTTTTTTTTTTTAATAAACCTAATAATTTTTTATATTTTAAGCAAATTCATAAATTAATGACTCTTCGTTTCAATGTTCAAACTTGTTTGAAAATTTTTTTAGCTATTTGTTTTGTTCATAACTTTTTACCATTAGATTTTCAAGTAGTGCCGTAAAAGCAAAAATGCTTCAAATTTGTGCTCTATAACATGGTATCAAGTCCCCAAAAGCGGACTGATCCTTTAACATACAATTCATTTCTATAAAATTTAGATCTGTTATTATAATCTTGAAAATGTCGATAGTTGTGGATTATACTGCCCCAAATTCTTCATCGGACCTGGCGCTTGTAATTGAAGGCAAAAAGTTGTATGTCAGCCGTGGTGTATGTTTCTTTCACTTACCCAAAATTATCAATAAATTTACATCTTTAGTCTCTTGCTATCCGTTCTCCGGTTTTCTATTTGATGTTTTATGGTGAATTTGGTGAAAACAATCAGGATGAACTCACACTCAAGGGACCGAAATACGAGGAGTTCTTGGCACTGCTCAAAGTGATGTATCCGCCGTATGACGAAATTAAAGGTATAATATGGCGAGGTTTGCGCTATTGCAATTTTCATTATAGACGTCAAGACACTCGAATTCTTGCTTGAGTGGGGAGATTTTTATCAGTTGGCTACGATTCTCTTGGAGTGCGACTTGCGCCTGGCTTTGTTGATTTATCGAAAGGATAATATGATTACGTTAGAAAAGAAGCTTCTTTTGACGGATAAATATAAGCTTCGTGCATCAAAAGCAAGATCAGTGGCATAACTATATTAGCGCACCCTGTGCACTTGCACACTCCGGCATCGGACAACAGCCGAAAAACATTTTTGCATTTTCCTGTAACTTCCCCCCCCCCCCTCCACCCCTATATTCTTTCAACTCATATAGTTTCTTTGTTTAGAAGGCATGTCTCCAATTGAATGAACTCAAGAAGCTTTCTGTCTTACACAATTTGCTTTCGAAAAAGGAATGTCGTGAACTTAGTGATGACTTTCGAGCTGAGTTACTTGAAAATGCTGAGATCAATACACCTACGGTATCAATGTTTATGGGTATTCGTATAGTCTACAGATGATTAGATTTGTTGATGATGTGTAATTTTTAAAAATAAATTATCGGCATACACAGGAACGGGATGGAATGATCATTCAAACAATACAAGAACGGGATAAACACAAATGGAACCACAAGAACGGGACGACAATAACGGGACGATGAAACTGGATGATGGAACGGGACGATGGAACGGGACAACAATAACGTTTGAGTCGTTCAGTTCATGTCGCCCGTTATTGTCATCCCGTTTTATCGTCTCATCCGTGTCGTTCCGTTCTTGTTCGTCCCGTTGAAATGGGAGCGAAATAATACATTTTCTGGATTGCTTAAAGCATGTCGAGCACAATGAGTAGCAATGCGCGAATCTGGCTCTATATGTGCTTTCAAATCGGTCCTGATATACTGTCATACAATCTTCAATTCCGCTTCAGTTTCTGATGCCCATTCACTATTCCGACGCCCGTTATTGTGTGTGCCGAAATATCTACAGGGTGGTCCACGCAAGTGTTTACACCAATGTTTTGGCAATATCTCCGGAACGCTAGCGAATTTTTCGATGTGGTCTTTCTTAAAAGTTAGGTAGGCTAAGTGAGCATCAAATGAGGTGACTTTTGCCAAACAATAATGGTCTCTAATATTTTTTTGACCTATCAAGGACCAAATGTCGAGGCGCAATTATTAGCGCGCAAATGTCGGGACGCATTTATAGAACATAAATGTCGGGGCGCAAAAATCGTGTGCTCACAAGTCGGATGCGCAAGTGTCATTGCGCATATGTGAGGATGCAAAAGTCCCCCATCCGCCGTAATGTCTAGCCAGTCCCATATGAGGAAATTATAAAAATAATGTTTCAATGTTTGGCAGGAAATGTGTTAGCGATTTCTATGGAGAATTAAACTTTGATCCCGAACTTCTTTGTAAGACGTAACTTACATCTATTCCCACATTCCTTAGTTTATTCCTGGAACTCACGAGGAAGTTATTAAAAGTATCAAAGTCTTTACTTTTAGCACTTCATGGCACATGACCTTTGATTGGTTCCAGATTTTTATAGGACCGAATAAATAGTTATGTGTATGTTATATGTTATTTTTATGCTATAGTGGTAGGACAAATATGACGTACTGTCGTTGATATATGTTATTTTTATGCTATAGTGGTAGGACAAATATGACCATACTGACGTTGATACTCATACGTTATGGCTAAGAACCAGGAAATGAGGTTGCATATTAATCCTTATTTATAGAAACATTTTCCATATATGGATTCTATAGACTTATTTGTAAGGAATCTAAAAAGTTATGCAAATTTTGGAAAAAGAGCTTAAATAATTTTATGTTTTGCAATTTCATGGACGTTTATTCCATATATAACATTCAGTGCAAAGAATACCTTCATGTCGACATTTCATGCAAACTTTCTTAGTGTAATGGTGGCATTCTGGTACGAAATCGTCTCTTCTTCTTTTTACATTCTCCACACCGTTTTATGGACGTACATAATGTTGACACGAAAGATTACACAATAAAGTTGACACGATAAAGTTGACATGAATAAAGTTGACACGATAAAGTTGACATGAATAAAGTTGACACGATAAAGTTGACACAATAAAGTTGACATGAATAAAGATGACACGATAGAGTTGACACGATAGTCCATTTTTTTCAAAAACGACCAAAAAAATTTTTTTTCGTGTCAAAAATATTTTTTTCACGTAGGTAGTCCCCTTGTTTGGAATAAATTTCTTTTTGAAAAAATTTTAAAAAATTTTTCTGACCCCCTACAAAATTTTAAAAAAATATTGAAAATCGTGTCAACTTTATCGTGTCAATTTTATCGTGTCAACTTTATCATGTCAAATTTATCGTGTCAACTTTATCGTGTCAACTTTATCGTGTAAAAGTCGTTTCGTGTCAACATTATGTACGTCGTTTTATGAGGCTAGTCGTGGCAGTATATGACAAAGATTCAAATNTGTCAACTTTATCGTGTCAACTTTATCGTGTCAACTTTATCGTGTAAAAGTCGTTTCGTGTCAACATTATGTACGTCGTTTTATGAGGCTAGTCGTGGCAGTATATGACAAAGATTCAAATAAAAATATTTATTAAAACGAAAACTTTCATAAAGTCAATAAATAAGTCTATAGCGCAGCTCACCAGCATGCCGACGGTATCTTGATCGAGACATAAAACCTTTTCTATAAGGCGCTAGACCTGTTTGAGTGAAACTTCCATAGATACTTCAATAAGCCAAAACTATTTTTTATACCACTCTTTTTTCAAAAATTTTTGCAGCATCATGTTCAGCATGAAAAACTGCACCAAAATGTCTTCACCTTCCAAACGGCGCTGTAATTGTTAAAAAATCAGAATGACGTGTAGAGAGTGGAATTTGCAAAAATTTGTATTACATAATACTTGAACTTCCCCAAAGAGAAGGACAAGGAAGATCAATTTAAGTACAATTTTTTAAGGTGTGACTGTGATCTTTTAATTTGTAACAGTTGATGTCAAAAACTGGAATTTGGATGTCCTCTCTCAAGAAAAATTCAAGAGTTTGGTTTATAGTCGTTCAACTTTTGACGTCATTATGTCCTTGAAAATTTTAAACATTTTTTTGCAAATTATTCCAATTTTTTCATAAAAAAATTTTTTAAAAAAATTAAAAATTTTTATAATACATTTTCGCACGATGTTTAGCAATTTTGCAATTCCATATTCAAGTGGTTAGGACAATAGACTAACAAACTGAAAAAGTTTTCAATAACTCAAAACATTAACATATTCGCTCAAAAATGATCAGAAATTGTTCACTTTAGGCTTGGGCTTATGCTTAAGCTTAGACTTAAGTAGTTTTTAGAGAATTTTTTGCGACTGTTCGCTTCAATACACAGACCTTCCCTTAATCAGGGAAGTGTTTTTTCGCTTAAAAAATGTGAAATTCGGATTCCCCGCATGTTTTTATCCCCTAGAGGGGTCATTTCTAAAAATGATAAAAGTTGTTTTGCCTATCATCTGATGAAATTTTGCGCGTTGTACAATTTTTTTTCCTTGGAAGTTTTCGAAACGTTTGTTACACTGTGTTGATTTTTGTTTTCATGAAACAACTCCATTGCACTTTATTACGAAGTGTTTACAAACAAAGAGAAACAATGTGTAGTGTTTATTATTTTTATGCTACATTTTTGAGAGTCTTCCAATTTTTGTTCTCTGAGGTTTGAAACTGAAAAAGAAGATAGGAATAGTTGAAAATTACGAGTAAAAAGGTTTTTAAAAATATTGATCACTTTTCTGTGATATCCAATGACCACATATTCCAATAAATTCTTTTGACGCAAGCGAAACCTAACTCTCGCTATTTCCGGTGATTACAAGTTTTTTGGCTGTGCACCAGATTACTATATCATGGTGTTAACTGAGTGGCAAATCGATAATTTCGATTTTGAAATAGTGCCAACTCCAACAAATGTCCCTTTTTGATAAAGAGAGAAATCGCCAAGCTAAGTCAAATAAGACTAAGTCTAAGTATAAAAATTGTTAGGCTTGGACTTAGGCTTACAAGGGATGGCCCCAACTTGCTAATCACCAAGTTTTTTCAAAACAAGTGCAAAAAATAGCAGATAAATAGTATAAACTATGGTGAAAATATTAGCCGCTGTTTGCCTGTTTTAGCCAAAACATATTTCTCCGATCTGGGGATCGATCCTCGGCCATATAATGCCATAGTTCAACGTGCTATCCACTACACCACATAGGCTTATTTTTAGACTTTTCGATATCTAACCTATAAACTTTCGAATCTAACCTACCTAAATAACGTATTTCGGTCAAAACAAGCGAACAGCAGCTAATATTTTCATCATAGTTTTTACTATTTTTTGCGCTTGTTTTGAAAAAATTTGGTAATTGACAAATTAGTATTTTCTTATTTTTCATCGAAAATCTTATTTTTGAACATTTTGGATTTTTGACCCCTGCCGAGTCACTCAAAACACTTTTTTTCGGAGCCCTTAAAGTCTTTTCACCTAATTTAAAAAGTAATCGATAGAGTACTTGGCGCACAATCAATTACATTTTGGTGTAAATCTGTCTTATTTTGAATTTTCTACGCCATTTTGAAGTTGGGGGTACCCCTGCAATTTTGTATCTTCCCCTTCTCACGGGGATATCTCCGCCAAAACTCGGTCATAATTACCGTAAAAGCGATCACGTCAAATAAGGGATACTCCGGAAAAAATTATTTCCTAAGGCTCAGACCCTCATCGAGGTGTCATTTCCGCCTAATTTTTCGAGCTTAACTCATCTCCTTTAATCCTTTCACTGTTTGGAATTAACAGTAAAAAGTTAGTTCGTATAAACAAACAAACATTACTCGTTTAAGTTGTAGGATTATAATTTTAATGTATAAAGATGAATAACTTGAATTTATTTAAGAAAAATTCGATAATTAACCCCCGTAGTTCAATCATCAAAATTGAACTATGAATGCTTTTTTGATATGTTTTTGCTTCTTCTTTAAAATATTTTCAAATAAATATCTAAAATTATATTAGAAACCATCTCGTCTTATTTTTTGCCTTATTTTTTGAAGTCCGATCTTATTTTTGCCTTATTTTTGGAGAAAATTTGTCTTGTTTTCGAAAATTCCATGTGGACACCTTGGTTATAAGTCACGAAACAAGAGGCCAAAAATCACGGAACAACAGAAAAATTTTTCAGTGTAATTCATCTCAAAAATATCAAATCAGGCGATTTAAAATGAAAATTTGTTCCAGTTGTAACTTTTGGCCCTTTGTCACGTGACTAATGGTGTTTGTTCCATAACTTTAGACCTTCTATAGAAAAATTAATTTTTAGAAAAATTTATTTTTTATATTAAAAAATTAATACCCTCGTGTAGCAAAAATAATAACAACCATGTCGAAAAGATATGAGATCATATAGGAATCTTGTGGAAAAAGAAGCACCGGGAATATGCACATCTCGATTTTTGCATAAAACTATTTTTTCGATTTTTTTTGAAAAAAGTAAATTTTTTAAGTTTTCTATTTTTAGCTCATCTTAATCGAGATGCTTCAACATAAAGAGTTAGTCAAATAAGAAGTAAGAGGAAAAGAAGAAGAATATGCTATATACATTTTGTATTTGTACTTGGCACCTACAAATGCGTCAGTGAAAAATTCAAAGAGACCTAACAAGGATGAAAATTAGTTTAGAAAGAGAAAATAAAGACCACAAATTTTTTTCGTCACAACCCATAAATTTTTTACATTCATTCATTAACAACCTATATACAGGAAAAAGGTTAGAAAGATATATCACAGAATTGAGCAAATTTCGATATGGGGATGCTATGAAAAAATATTAATTTTTAACAAAACTTGAAATTTTCATAGTTGGAAGAGGAATTCTTGGAACCCGGAATTCCATTTCATATGTTGCCTTGAAGATCGAGAAGGTTTGAATAGGCGTAGACATTTCTTGAATTGTTCACTTCGGAAACAGTCGGCTCTAAAAAATAAAATTTTAAAAAATTCAAAAAAATAGAATTATTAGAAAATTTAGGAGTTTTGGTAAATTTTGAAAATTGAATTAGTACTCAAAATTTAATCAACATTGAAAATAATGTGCCATTTAAACTAAAGCCTAAGACAAGCTTAAGCCTAAGCCCAAGCATAAACCTAAGCCTAAGCCCAAGCCTAAGACTGTTACCTCCCAACATTTTAAACTCCTTTCTAACACTTTAAATTTTTTGATAAGTTCAAAAAGCTTGTAATTTCTTGAAGAATATAACAATTTTTGTCCAAAAATAAATTTTTGGTGAAATTTGGCATATTTTTGAAATTTTCTTGAATAAAATTTTTGTGTGTTTTGAGTTTTGTTCACACTAAAGTGTAGGCAATAAACTTTTTTTTCATTTTTTGAATTGTTTATCCCCAAAAAATTTCCTCGTATCTAAATGAAAATCTTCAACTCGACACTTTTTTCTTGACCTTAATGAATGACGTTATATATATGTTAATTTAATCGAAGCATAAAGCGAATGGAAAATTTTTTGATGAGAATTCGAAGAATTTGTGAGTAATAAAATTTTGGACGCAAAATAAAAAAATTTCAAGTTGGGGTAATTAGTATGCAGTGTGCTATGAAATTTGAGCCTATAATTTGATTGTTGGAACTTTGTCTTTGGTGTGTTTTTCAAAAACGATATGACGAGAGGTGAAAAATCAAGCCGAATTTTTGAGGCCAGAAAAAATTGGATAAACACATAAAAATGTGGACATGCAAAAATGTCCACATTTTTATGCGGGAACACGATGGCGCTATTATTCCCATGAAAACTGTTGGAAAAATTGGAAAAAAAGTTTTAGATTTTTTGAGATTTTTCCGAAAGTTTTCATGGAAAAATAATAGCGCAATAGTGTTCCACGTATAAAAATGTGGATAAAAAATTTTCATGAATTTTGACAAAATAAAAAAAAGAGAAGTAGCAGTAGAAGAAGTAGTAGTAGTAGAAAAAGAAGAAGAAACAGTAGTAGAAGTAGTAGTAGAAAAAGAAGCAATAGAAGAAGAAGAAAAAGAAGTAGTAGAAGAAGTAGAAGTAGTAGTAGAAGCAGTAGTTGAAGAAGTAGTAGTAGAAGTAGTAGTAGTAGAAGAAGAGAAAGAAGTAGTATTAGAAGAAGTAGAAAAAGACGTAGTAGTAGAAGAAAACGTAGTAGTAGAAGAAGTAGACGAAGAATTTGTGACAAAGAAGACAAATTTGTCACAATGTCTACTATAAACAATTTATGTTCGTGCTCAAAATTCGCATATTATCGGCCGGTGGCAAGTTTTAACATTTTTTTGTAACTTGTGTACCCCCTAGTATATAATATTTTAGAAACTATAAAATTTTCAAAGAAGGTCAAAATATCAAATTTGCTAATTGCTTTCAATTTAAAAATTTTTTGTTACTACAATTTTTATTCCCTAACGAATTGATGAATATATCAATTGACGTATTTTTCAATGAAACGTTTCCATAGACCTCCCTAGCCGACTAACATGCGTCATTTTTCTCGCTATTTTTGCAATAAAAAAATCTTGTGTTCGTTTCTGTTTATGCATATTTTTCACGTTATGAAGCTAATTTTTTTGTCAAACAAGTTAAAGTTCTAAACGAGTTTTTATGTATGAAATCATGTGATTTTAATTTTGATTTTCAAAAATTGAGGGTGTACTCGGAAAAGTGATATCAGGCTGACAAATGAGTCCACTTACTGAGTATATGGGTTAATTTATTTTAAAGGGCAAATAAACGAAATGATGCAAAATGATGCAAAAAGTATTAATAAAGAGGAAATTGAAACGAAATATGAGTTTCGGAAAAAAATTATTTCCATGTCGGATAAAATTTTGTTTCCGGGCCAGACAGAGCAACAATTTTTTGTGCAAAAATTTACTTCCTGGATAGCCAAGGGGTACTGTAGTAATTTTTGAAAAATTTCTTCAGACTCGAGTTCCGTATGTCGAAAAACCCCGAGTACGAAAAATTAGTTGATTTGGAGAGCTGTTAAGAAAAAGCAAAAACTTATGGTCGCCAGCGGGGATTGAACCATCGCCATACATGCCAAACCTCCTATATGAAAAAATATTGACAGGATAATGATCTACGATCAAAAACAGGCATATGCAAAAAATTTCATGAAAATCGGAAGACTTTATTTCAGGCCTGGATTCGAACCCGCGACCTATAAGTGAAATGCTGTCACACTAACCACTCGGCCATGAGATTCTGTAGTGCCTGTGTACAATATGGTATTAGTTTTACTCATCTTATTGAGCTGAGTCAAATGGCATTACTCGTTTTTAGTATTTCGAATTTTTTCAAAAATTGAATTTTTTTTGCAAATTTTTAAAAATTTTTAGGAAAAATTTTGAAATTTTATCATTACCTGCATAACGCTCTCATATTTGCAACTTGATGAGAATACATATCATGGCATAGTTCACAAACTCTATCCATAACCTAAAAAATAATATAAAAAAATAAATTTTTACAGGGAGTTGTCACACACAGGATGGTACTCAGATTGGAAAACCCCATATTATGGTATTCATTCTACTCGTCTCGGCGAGCTGAGTCGAATAGCATATTAATTTCTTTCAATTTTAGTATGAATAAACCGCCATGCCTATATTAAAAAAATCTCAAAATTTACCGCTTGAAGTGCAACATTTTTCTGCGTACAAGCATCGGAATTTTTTGTCATTTCTCCTGAATCTTGACCATCTTTTGCCTCTTCTAATGGAATTTCGAGTGGGGTTCTCGCATCGGCACAACATATAGGTAGCACCAAAAATAACGCTATAGAAATATACAAGTAAAATCTTGAATTCGTCAAAATTGCCATGGATTGTTTCACTGCAAACATTTTTGCTGATATGACCGACTGGCACACCAAAAAGACTATTTCCTCTGAACAATAAATATACAGTCTTTAGACTTTTGGTTGAACGACTGGAACAGAGGTGTAAATTTTGCGAGAAAAATTTTTTGTCTCCAATGAAAAAACTTGTTGGCGTTCAAAGTGGAGAGAACAAAAGTTTCAAAAAGTGAAACTGAACTATTTGAACCGGTTGTGGCTTCTCTTCTTCCTTGTGGACGAGAAGTTCGGGAAACACTTTAGCTGACACTAACACGCTTCTTTGCTGTTTTTAGGCAGTCTGAAAAAGTACACAAGTTTGCATGCGCACATAATATGTCACAGACGGCGCGATGCAAAAATTGGACAAAGAACACGCACGTGAGTTGTAAATATTTTTGGGGGTGTTGTGTAGAAGAACAAGACGGATAAAAATGGAAAGTTCAACTACAGCCAGGTTTAAGATGAGATAGGCCAGTCATTACGAAATACTATAGTCTTGCAGATTATGGGTCAAAATTTTTGGAGTTGTTTGTTTACAAAATGTTTTAATTGTTGTTTGTTTTGGGGTCTTATTTAGTGATGTTCCATTTTTGATTTTGGATTCCCAAATGCGTAAGAAAAAATTCCATAAGCTAATGAGAATGTGTTTGTTTAGAACGGATTTCTGAACTTTTGGTTTAATTGTATAAAAAAATCAAATTTTCAATTTTTAGGCGATAACCCCATAAATTTTTAATTTTTATAAAAAGTTTTGTTAAAAAATAATATCACCATCGTATTCCATAAAGTCGAAAACCCCCAAGTATAAAAAATCAGCAAAAGAATAGTTGAAAACAAGCCCAAGTCTAAGCTTAAGTCCAATCCTAAGCCTAAGCCCAAACCTAAGCTTAAGCCTAAGCTTAAACCCAAGCCTAAGCCTAAAATTAAGCCCAAGCCTAAGCTTAAGCCAAATCCTAAGCCCAAGCCTAAGCTTAAGCACAAGCCTAAGCTTAAGCCTAAGCTTAAGCCTAAGCTTAAGCCAAATCTTAAGCCCAAGCCTAAGCCCAAGCCTTTCATTATCTACCAAATCTCATAAATAAACATTTAAATAATTTTTTAATTGGTTCTAAAAAGCCTTACGTTTGAATAAACCAGTATTTTTCTTAATTTTCAAAATTTGTTGGGAAAAATATGAAATTTTGACGAAAATGACAAGATCTACAAAAAATCGACATTGACCTTAATGGTTCGAGCCAAAATTCCACAAAAAAACATTTTCATTTGTGAGAATATGCAAGAAAAAATTCGTGGGAGCAAAAAAAGGACCTTGAAATTCCAAATTCCAAAAATTCTTTCCTACAAAATGATTCAACCATCCGTCCATTTTGTAGCACTAAAAAACATCTTAACTAAACACGATTTTTTGAGTAAAATATCAAGTATAATCAAAACGAATATTTTCTTTCGCAAACGGATGTGGTTTTTGTCCTAGTTGTATAGGTTTAGTCATACAAATTCACCGAAGATGAAAAATGACTAATCAGGAAGCTATTGTATTGAGTGAAATGTTTGATGTTTTCAAGAAAATCTTTGAGTCTAATTGAGAAATTTTTTCTGTGTGATTAGGATCTTTTTGACAAACAAGGAAGATGGAAAAAGTATTCTTCAATATGAGCTTTGATTCAAAAAAAGTGAAGAAAGAGAGAAAAATCAAAACAAAGAAAAAAATTTTTCATCACATCATTGGACTCACGAACATCATGTATATGAAACTTTTTGATATTTATTGGGTTGATCGAAAAGTTCTGCGATTTTTTACATGATTTTTGGGCCGGAAAAAAAGAAAAAATCGATTCCCGGTACAAATTTACCCCTATGTGGGTCCTTTTTTTCTAAAAAGGATCCATATAGGGATAAATTTGTGCGGGTAATCGATTGTGCGCATTCCCGAAGCGTAATTTTACAAATTTTGCCATTTTTTATATTTTTCTAAAAATCAGCAAATTTTCTAAATTTCACAAAAATTTTTTTGAAATTTGGAAAATTTTTAGGCGGCAGCCTAAAAATAAGCGGGTTTGGTTATAAATAAACTTATTTACGCAAACAAGTTTTGACGTGTTTGGCCGAAATACAATTTTTGCAACAAATTTTTTTGTACCCTTCATTCAAAATTTTATTATTTCAAAATTTATAGCAAAAATACCGGATTAACCCTCCATCAGACTATTCAAAAGCAGAATTGTATCGTGGTCTACTAACTAACACTTATACTTATAGTAACGCCTACAAGAGAAAATCCTACATTAAAATTTATTTAACCCGCTTAAAATTATTGTAAAAAATTAATTTTTTAATAAGATAATATATAACGTGGGTGAGATAAATCCTAATACATTAAACGTGTAATGTGCCTGTCTTTCTCGGTATTCTGTTACTTTAAGCTAAGCAACATTCAAAAAAATTTTTTGAAAAAAAATTGTTATTTATAAAAAATTCATGTTAAATTATAAGCAAAATTAAAAATCCGATTTTTATCGTGAACTTGGCTCAGTGGTAGTGCTCCAAGATTCGAGTCTAAGGGTCTCGGGTTCGAATCCCACCTGAGTCAATTTGATTTTGCCTGTGAAAAACTGGTATATTCCAAAACTTTTTTCAAAAATTTTTTTGAAAGTTGTTCAGAATAGCTTAAAATAACAGAATATACCGGAAATTTGAAGGAGTATTCCTGTGTTAACTGTGAGCGTCGCTCGAGAGTGTCACTCGGAGTCACTCTCGAATAAACCGCGCCCCTCCCCCCAAGTACTGAGTATTATCCAATTTTTTTAATATTTAATTTTCTTTTTGTTTATATACGCAAAAGAGGAAGCTATTCTTGCCGTGCAAAAACATTTGCATAGTGTCATAGGAACACGTATTTTCGGCAATTTAAAATAATACAAAGACACAGTGGAGCAATCAAAAAGGAGGAAATGGATTCGGAAATAGACACCTACTTTTCAAGGAATATCCATTACGTTATGTCGTTTTTGTTTCTGAGACACATTGTTTAATTTTGACTTTTTGAGGGGTGTTTTTTGCTAGTTTGCTAGCGTCCCCAAAAATATATCATCATTTTTTTGAACATTGCAAAAATAAAAAATATGCAAAGTTTAAAAAAACTACAAAAATTTCAACAAAAAATTATTCAGAGGCTTAAAAATGTACAAAATTTGGAGCTACTACACAATAGAGGGCCACCTACGTGAAAATTTTTTCTGGAAATGACCCCTCTAGGGAGTCTTTTTAGACGTTTAATCGAGACATTAAACTAAACATGGAATTTTTATTACATAATTATGCGCATGCACAAACTACGGACAACGAAAAATAGCGTAACGCAACAGAATTGTTTAAAAATTGCGACGTGAACGAGTACAATAACATTTAAAAATAAAATAAATGAAAAAATTATTATTATACAGGGTGTTTCAGCGAATTAGCGAGATTTAAAAATTCAATATCTTTTGATAAAAAAGAGATTTTTGAATGCGGATTTTTGCAAAATGCTTAGGAATCGTGGGGTTGTCATACCCATTAAAAAATTTTGATTTTACGGCAAAAACATTTGGTCACCGGTAGGATTCGAACTTGCACGTTCGTAGTCAAAAACCGCGAACACTACCACTCAGCCATAGTGATAGCTTGTTACCATTTTTGCAAAATATCTGTCGCGCGACAGCAACTATAAACGACATTGGGAAATTGTTCGCACTATAAACGTAATTGCTCTGCGACGCGTCGCGCGACACACATCTATTACCCTGAATCAGGGCCAAGGAAGCGTGTTCAAGGTTCGGGAATGCGCGCAATCGATTCCCCGCATAAAATTACCCCTAGGAGGAACTTGTTAAAAAATTTTTTTAAATTTTCTACCCGGCCCTAAGTTGGACTCCCCCTTTAAAGTTAGGAGTCTCCGGTCCCGACTTCGGGACCGGCAAAACCATAAGTCAGAACCGGGAAATGAAAAAAGAACTTCCGACCCCGTACAACTCTAAACAAAACGCATTAACACGACTACCTATTAATGTTTCATAACCATAAACACTCCTACGCAAATAATTTCTTACTCACGCTATACTTTAGCCTAACAATTAGCTAAAAGGTAAAAATTCTTGATCTTTTAAATAAATCTAATCAACTACACTAAATTAGCTAAGATTGTTAACACGAGAATATTTCTCGAAATTCCGAGATATTTTATTATTTTGTGTTATGGTGAACAACTTTCAAAAAAATTTTTTTCGAAAAAAGTTGTTATAAAAAAAAAGAATTCATGTTAAATTATTAGCAAAAATAAAAGTCCGAATTTTAACGTAAACTTGGCTCAATGGTAGTGCTTCCGGATTTGAGTCTAATCGTCTCGGGTTCGAATCCCACTTGAGTCAATTTGATTTTGCCTCAAAAATAAATCTGGGATATTCCATGACAACTTTTTTCAAAAATTTTCAGCATCACTCAAAAGAATAGAATATCCCGGAATTTTGAAGAAGTATTCCCGTGTTAATATTTGTGGCGATAGCGGCGAAAAAATATGCATAGGTAAAAGTATAAATTGCGATTTTTTGGCCAAAAATTTTCATTTTAATCTTTTTTTCAAAAATGCATTTTTTAGCAAAAGCAATTTGTGCCCCGCACTTTTAGACTCTGAATCTTCATCGAGATTAATCCAGAATCCACCAAGCTGAATATAAGCCATACTCCAAATATGTCAGAAGTATCAGATTAGCTAGGATTTTTAGGCTTATTATAAGATAAATTTTTAGATGGCACACACATATCACATTGCGAGTCTAATCTGGCGGAAAGTTTCGACTTAACCCAAGCTCAAATCTACAAATGGCAAGACTAAAGACAACTTTACATAGATCATCCGTGTAAAATATCATTCGACATTTCAAGTCTAATCTGGCGGAAAGTTTCGACTCAAGCCAAGCCTTTTATATGACTCAAATCTACAAATGACAAGACTAAAGACAACTTTACATAGATCATCTTTGTCAAATATCCACATTTCACGTCTAATCCGGCTAAAAGCCACTGAACTTTTTAAGACTCGATTTCTAAGTAGTGAAGACTTTTATAACAAAAATTAAGCAATGCAAACTTTCTAACGACTTCAACCTGCGTAAGCAAGTGCGAAACATCAAGTAAAAATGATGTCCTAAATAACAAAAATAAAAATATTTCCGGAATGGAGATCTAAAAGCATACTTCTTTTGCAAGACTGACGTGGATTTTGTGATTTTTACTAACTACAAAACAATACTTCATTAGAAGAGTTTGAAAAATTTATTCTTAAGCAGGAAGTTGGGCATTGAGTCAAAAAGCATTAACAATTGAAGTACTAAGTAAATCCTACTTGTAAGGAGACTATAGAGAAGAAAATTCTTACATTTCTTTTAAGATATGTTACGTCAAAAATACGTAGAAGAAGAAAAAGGTTAAAAGAGAAATTATCAATAGGAAGTAGATTAGGTTCGGAGGAGTTTTTTTGTAAGGTTGAAGTAAAGAAATTAACATGGGTGAACTGAGGTTTTTGGTCTTTTCTTGGTTTTTCATACGTGCTAAATGGTCGCCACTAGCGACCTAACGGTGCAAATTTTTGGAAAATTTTTTAATCAAATTTGATATAAAAGAACAATCGCACAATTGTTTGGAAAAATTTACTAAGAACAAATGCGCAATTCGGTTAATTTGGTCACTATAACTTTCGCTACGTTCCAAGAAACTATAACCATGTAACTTTCGCCACGTTCGTGTCAATATACATATTTATTGCAAATCAGGCACCTCAATTAGTCTGAAATTAAATATTCATTGACACGAAAGTGGCGAAAGTTACATGGCTAAAGTTATCGTGATGAAAGTTATCGTGGCACAAGTTATCTTGGCGAAAGCTACATGGCGAAAATTAGCGTGGCGAGATTCGCGGCGAAAGTTATAGTGCCTTAAAATGGGGTATGAAATCCCCCTTAATTCCGGGACCGACCGCTCTTTAGGAGCTGTAGGACCACACTCCCCTTCTTTTCGTGGGTCTTCGACCTATCACTTTTTGGAAGGGTTTAGCAAAGGCGGGAAACTTCTAGAACTTCGTTCGTGACGTGTCGTCTCCAGATTATTCTAAAACTAAGTTCCAGAATAATTTTTACCTTTCTGAAGATGAGTCACCGTCGGAAAATTTTGTCACGTTTGTATAGAGATATGACTCATCTCAATAGTACCATCCCAAAACATAAGGATACCCTTTTGATTTTTTGGGTCTTTATCTCGGCATGGGAGAAGGGATGTACATAGCTCAAGTATAACCTTTGCCTACGCCACGGGGTATAGCCCCTCTAAGCCCAGAGATTTGAACACATGTCTACTCTTGCATTTGTAGCAGGTAATTTTTCTACGGCACGGTGCCCTGCTAGTACACTGATGGTACATAGATTTGAGTCCAATGCTCTATCACAATGCTAATCAAACGTCTTATATCGTCGACAAATCTTAGTTGGATGTTCGTCCTTGCAGAATCTGCATTGTCTTACCCTTTGTCTAGTTAATGAATTTGCTCCCCTTGGTTGTTCCCTCCATGTTTTTACTGCTAATGTGTGTATTGGTGATTTTACAAAAGGTCTTGTTTCACGATTCGAATAGGGTATAAATAAAAAAAGTTCAACACACACGATAAGTCCTTTAGCGAAAGTGGGAAAATGGCGAGAAAGAAAGAAGTTTTGTAGGAAGCTTCTTTGGAGAAAGAAGCTTCCTACTTTCGAATCGCCAACAACCAAACTAGGAAGAAGTAAATTCGCGGTACAGAGAAGACAATCTACGCAAGGAACTGATGGAACAACAGTCAGAACAAAGCTCATAACCGTCACAAAAACACGACGAGATGGTAACACAATGCGCGATAGATAAAGATGAATAAGAAAAAGATGATTGCTTGAAGTTATAAGAAACAGGGTTTTCGCGCTAATACACAGACACATTCAAAACATTGAAAAGATTATTCGAATTGGTCTTGTTGCGATGCCTTCTTTACATAAAGAGCTAAAATTAAAAAGTGAAAAACTGAAAAATAGAAGAAAAAACTGGAATGGAACGAAAAATGGAAAAATAACAATATAGAAAATATGGAAAAGAGATCACAAATGTTTGCACAAAAATTTTACACTTCAGAAAATGTTCTAAAGATCACATCCGGATTCAAATCATACCCGGTGAAAAATTTTTACTAATGAATAGACTCTAGCCGTTCCTTGCACACGTTTTATACACGCCCATTATTTTGCACTTTCTTCGAAACAAACCTCACTATTACCATATCCTTTTAGCTCCACCCAGAATCCTATGTAAATTTTTCAACAAACAAAATTTTTTTCTAGTTTACATATTTCCCCCTTTTCCTTAATTTAGCACAGAACAAAGGATAAATACAAGAATTCTTGAAGAAATTTTTGAAAGATTAAAAAATTTTTGCAGAAAAATTAAGCTGCTTATGTAAAGTAAAGCGAACGCTGAACTTGCCCTATATTTAGACTTGCTCGGAATTAGGGTTGTTTATGCAAAAACATCCTATTTGTATGCGTTTTCATAAGACAAAATTGAACAAGTATAAAATTTGGATATTTTTATGCAAAGTTTGAAGGAATGGCAACACCGGTAGAATGGTACGGAATTGAGATTATAGGATTTTAGGTTAGGATAGGAGTTTTTTGAAAGAAAAATGCAAATTTGTAGGAATGTATCTTGAGTTTTGCTAATCATAGACCATAGATCTGGGTGTGTAAACCCTGTGACATAGAAAGATTCCTAAGAAATTTTTTCTATTTTCGCGTCAATATACCTAATCCATTCCCTGAATCAGGGTCAAGATAATTTTTTCATGTTTAGCAAATGTGCGCAATCGATTCCTCGTATAAAATCACCCATATATGGGTCATTTTTAGTGAAAAAATTTTCCGGAAAATTTTTTCGGGCCCTAAAATGCACTTTTTTAACTCACTCTGTGAGAGAAAAAAATGACACCAAAATCATGGAGGTACCTTTTAAGGAAAATTTTTTAGCTCCAAATCATGTTTTAACGTAAGATTAGAATGCAATTTTATAGCCATTTAAAAAGTTACCCTCATGGCCGAGTGGCTAAGACTCTCGGCTTATATAAATTGCTTGCAATTTCGAATCCCAGTAGAAACCGAGTGTTTTTTGCTCCTGCCAAAAAATTAAAAATACATATACTCGGAGCTCGGTCGAAGGCCGATGTACTAGGTGGCGAGGCCGAGCTCCGTAAAACGGGTAATAAATACAACTACTTTTCCCCTCTGAGTGCGAAGCACTCTGTTCTTAGGTCAAAAGGCAATAGTTTACCCGAAATTTTCTTGCAAACATAAAATCTCATGTTTTACCTCATCTTGTACCAACTTTTCTTCCTCCTTAAAAATTTTAATTTCCTTTGCACAAGTTTAAGCGCACTATAAGCCTTTTAATGCCAAAAGATTTGCTGAAAATAACCTCATGAGGCTCATGTGACTTTGATCTTATGGGACTAATTGATGACGACTATATAAAAATATTGCAAGTTATGAAAAATGAAGACGTTAAGATCTTTTTCGAAGTTCACCAGACAGTAAAAAAAGGTGAAAATTTTAAGCAAAAATCTGGGATGAGGAAGGAGTAGGTGAAAATGATCTATAGGAAACCTTCAGAAAGAAGGAAAATTCTGAAAAATTCATTCGAGAGCTCAAAATTCCAATAGTTCAAGAAAGCGTCCAACATAAAAAATCTCCAGAAACATGTTTTACCCTTTACCCCCCCCCCCCAATTTTGAGTGGGGGAGGTTATATGTTGATGTAAGATTAGTGACGAGCCACAGGGGGAGGTACCGGTACCCCTCCCCCTTACGGGCCGAAGGCCCTAAAAAATATAAGGTCCCCCCTTATGGTTTAAAAAAAAAACTTGGTATCCCCCCTTAAAAAATTTCTGGCTACGTCACTGTGTATGATACCGGATATGATCTTTACGCACACCATCTGAATATACACATCCGTGCGCACACCTGCGCATATAGCTTGTTTCACCGAAAGAGAAGAAAAGTCCGGGGAGCATAGCATAATGGCTAAAGCTTTCGCTTTGTACTCCGATGGCGATGGTTCGATCCCAGAGATCGAAATCAGAAATATCATAATTCAAGATTTCATCATACAAACTAAAAAAATCAACTTTCGACCACCGGGATCGAACCCTCGCAGTCGAAGTGCAAAACGAGAGCTTTAGCCATTATGCTATGCTCCCCGGATTTTTTTTGCTCGTTCGGCGAAACAAGCTATACCTATATAAGCCTTGAGCACACCGGTGTGTGCACAAAAAATTTAGTCTCATCAATGTGCAACCAAAAAATAGGCATTACTACTCAAACCAGTGTGCGATGTGATATTCCACCATGTACCCTTCCCCCTTGGTGGTCTGGCTACGTCACTAGGAATGAGGAACTAAGAATCCTCCCCCCCCCTCAAGGGGTGGGCAGTTTTTTTTTCATTTCTGTGCTCCATAAATTCATGGCTACCCTGGATCAAACTATTTTTTCATATAAAGCTATCTCAAAAGCCCATCGTACCAATATAAAAATTTTTCACTTTTAAAGGAAGTTAAAAAACGAATTAGAGCAGATTAGTTCGGATAAACCGGTTTATCATACTTTTTCTGACTACATGTTTCTATTTACATACACTTATTTATTTTTCTAGTCTTCAGGCACTTCCTATTTTGAAATTAAAAAAAGCGAATTAGAGCAGATTAATTCGGATAGACCAGTTTGTCGTACTTTTTCTGACTACATGTTTCTATTTACATAAACTTATTTATTTCTCTAGCCTTCAGGTACTTCCTATTTCGACTTTAGAGAGTCCTCAATTAGTTCCTAGAGAAAAATTGTATTAGTGCACAAGCCATCACATGGAAATAAAAATCACTATAAGATCGTTCAAGCATCTAAGATCGGTGTCGTCGAAGAGATTTCTATTTTGATCTCTCTACGTATTGTCGTAATTAAAAAGAATGCGGAGGAAGTCTTTGGCAAAAATATGATTGAATTTAGTGTCATAAGCTACAAAGAACATGCATGAATGGCTCGAGACAGCAAAAGTGTAAAAAAAGATCAATAATAGAATTATTGTTAAGAATTCAAAGAAAAAGGATCAAACTGTTTTAGCTGACGTCTTCGGTCAAATGATTCAATGGCATATGATTTCTCGACTTTGAAAAAAGGGAAAAATTTGTGTGCCGGATGTTTTGGTTATTATTTTTGATATTCAAGAGATATCAAAAAAATGTTAAATGTTGAAATTATAAATAAAATGATACACAAGGGTTTTTTAATCCACAAAAACTACAGTCAGACCTAAGTGTCCGGTTTTTTGTGCGCCACCAGTAGTTTGTCTTACTAATCACGCTACTGTAAAGGAAATTTTGTAAAACGCTATGGCAGGATTTATACTTCCGTCGCGACAGTGCTTTTTGTGTCGCGCAACGCGAGTTAGTGTTTATAGCCTGTCGTGACTTGTCGTGCAAGCAACTTGTCGCGCGTAAAACGCTATGGCAGGATTTATACTTCCGTCGCGTCGCGGCAGTGCATTTTTGTGTCGCGCGACGCGTCGCGAGTTGGCGTTTATAGTCTGTCGCGCGACAATGCTTTTTATGTCGCGCGACGTCTCACGAGTTGGTGTTTATAGTCTGTCGCGCGACAGACTTGTCGTGCGGGCGACTTGTCGCGCCATAGAACTTGGTTTGGAAAAACGCTTCTTCATCAACAGGCCTCGGTTGTGCAGTGACAAAACAGTCGTTTAGTGGTTACAAGATCGTGTGTTCGAATCCCTCTTGGTGCCAAGTTTTTTGCCACTCGTTCTTGTGTCGCATCGCGTGGTCAGCACTTGCGACGTCGCAAGCTGTCGCGTGGCACGTCCTATGAGACATCTCGCGACGGAAGTATAAATCCTGCCTATCTGTTCTAAAATCGCGCTACTACAATTAAGAATGCATCGTGGAATACACGTTTGTATCCCTGACATCATGTAATACACGTTTACCCCTTGGAAATTTTGTTACGTAATAAATTTTTTGTCTAGCCTCACTTGAAACTCTCTTATCTACGTAAATAAATGCTCTCTAGGGAACTAGAAATTACTTCGAAAAAAACAAACTACCTCATAGGTTAACAAAGAAAAAGAGATTAACTCAAAAATCGGCATTTATACAAATAATGTTATAAGCACATGAAAACAAGAATATAAAGATAGAAAGAAGCCAAATGGAAAAGATTAAAATGGGAAAGAAAAAAATTTTGAAATTTTTTTGGTCGGCTTCAATAGTTGTTATGTAAACGAAAATTTTTGGAGAAAAGAAGACTTAAAAAAATTCTATTTTTACAAATTTGCAGCCATTCGGAATAAGGATAGTACTTCACCACGTAGGAAATAAGAAAAAGATGACAAAAAATATCTAAACCTGTCGTATAGTCTGTTTCTATATCAGGTTCAAAATTTTTGACAGCTCATAGTCAAGTTGTCAGGAAGCTAGACGACCGCATTGAAGTGGGTTTATTACCTAAAACGTTTTGTCGATAGATATTTGTTTCCTGAATTTCAGTGCTTTCGTCTCAATGTCTTAAACTTTTGATTTCCCTGTAAAAAAAATGAATTTTTCGAAAAAATTCATTTTTATAAAAAATTTGGATTTTTGAGAAGGAAAAAAAGAATTTTTCGAAAAATTGATTTTTTTCAAAATTTTTGATTAAAATTTTGAATTTTTCAAAAAAAATTTGATTTTTGTCCAATATTTGGATTTTTGAGCAAAATTTGAATTTTTTGAAAAAATTGATTTTTGACAAAAAATGTTGAATTGATGAAAAAAAATTGAATTTTCGAAAAAAATTGATTTTTGTCCAAATTTTCGATTTTTAAGCAAAATTGATTTTTCGAAAAAATTCATTTTTTGCAAAAATTTGGAATTTTCTTATGTAAGACGATATCACCATCGGGTTTCTCGCATAAAAACACCCATATGCAAAATTTACAAAATTTTGAACGCTGCAAAAAATAAACCGCTCCGAGCGGGATCGAACCCGTCTCTTAAATGCAGGGCGTCTGGTATCCTAACCACTTGATTATCACTGTCAAAATCTTTAAAGCATAGAAAACGGACTATATTGTTATCGCCTTTGCTGTAAATTTTTATGCTGAGTAGCCAAAAATCGCAAAAATATGCAAATTTGACAAGATCCCCAAAATGATACATTGACCTTTGCACATTAAAAGTACTTCTTCAGAGCTCAAATTTTATGACTTCATGTTGTTATCACTTACTAACAGTACATATTACAGGGTGGAGCAAAAAAAAGAGTTTTTGTGATTTTTTGGAACCTAATTTTTCTAAAAATGACAATGGGGTAATTTTATGCTGGGAATCAATTGCGCGCATTCACGAACCCTGAAAATGCTTCACTAACCCTGATTAAAGGACCAGTCCGAGCGGGAAAAAGTTTTCCTTTTTGTTAATATTCGGAAAGTTCATGAAAAATGGAGCATTTTTATTTTTTACGGTAAATTTTGAATCGCTAATGGTTTCGAGATAATCGTGTGAAGTTGGCGGAATTTGTAATCTGTGTATTACGACGAAAACATGAACGTGATGAAAATTCGGCATAGAATGGGACAATCGTTCAAACAACACATGAACGAGATGACCAAGAAAGGGACGACAATTGTACTTATAATTTCCTTCATCATCCCGTTTTTGTTCGCCCCATCGATTCGTCCCGTATTGTGTATGCCAAAAATTCGTCCCTGAATCAATAAAAGTTGTGTATTGACGCGAAAATTCAAAAAATTTTTTGGCAGTTTTCGTAAGTCGGTGAAAAACGAAATTTTAAATGAATTGTTATCGTTTTTTAAAGCAATTCGTGCGATGTTGGGATTAGAAATTTTGTTTATTACAACGAAAACATGTACTTGAATGTTTCTACAATAATTTTTAAAAGTTGAGTATTGAAGCGAATATTCAAAATGATCCGATTAATCGCTTCAACACTCAACTTTTAAAAATTATTGTAGAAACATTCAGGTACATGTTTTCGTTGTAATAAACAGATTCCAAATTTTGCCCACTTCACACGCGATTTTCTCGAAACAGTTAGCGTTTCAGAAAAAATTCAAAAAAGTTTGTGTATTACAACAAAAACATGTACACAAATTCAAAATTTTAAACGCAATTATCTCGAAAACTACAACGATTCAGAAGATGCCGTAAAAAAATGCACCATTTTTCATGAACTTTCCAAAAATATCAAAAAAGGACAACTTTTTCCGCTTGGACTGGTCCTTGGGGGTTTGAAACGAAAATTGTCATTTTTTTCAAACCCCAATTTTTCCTGAATCAGGGAAGCATTTTCAGGGTTCGGGAATGCACGCAACCGATTCCCACATATAAAATTACCCCATACATTTTTAGAAAAACAAATTTCCGTGTTCCAGAAAATCACAACAATGTACTTTTTTGTGCCGCCCTGTACTTTTCTGACCTTTTCCCAAACATATGCATACACAATTTATTTATTTGTGTATGCCTGAATAGATGTTCGTGAACTTCGTATATATAAGAAAAAGAATTTTCAGTTTCTGCAAAAATTCTCGGAACTAGCGCACTCTTATCAATTTTTGGACAATTTTCTTTTGCAGAAAGCATTAGATACAAAGCGAGGGTGGAAACGAATGCTGTTTGGTGGGGGGAGGCTTATCTATTTCGGCTAGACCAAGAGGGCACTTGCAAAAGTTTACTGTAAGTGTGTAAATAAATAAAGTGCAATAGCACGAAATTGGCATAAAATGATAACTCTACATATGGCATTTTCTAGCAAGGGAAAAAAGGAATCACCCTTGGTGCAAGAGGAAATTGCCCAAATTTCTTCTTTATGGTCTGTGCTAACCGGATGATGAAAGACATCAGGCATTTTTAAATGCCTGCTTCTTTCAGGCATCAGAAATCTTTTTAAAGTGTCTGATTTTTTGTGCGCCACCTTGTATATTAAAATTTTGTGCATAGAATTTTGAGTACTACTTCGGATTAACGACCGCAAATGACAGGGTTCTGAAATTAGAATTTTTTTCAAAATCATGCATAGGGGTATTTTTATGCGAGAAATCAATTGCGCGAATTCCCGAAGCGTGAAAACGAATACTTTTCGTGAAAATGAACCTTTTATACTGCAATCAGGCAAAAACAGCTGTCACGCTTTGTCGATGCGCCATAACAATTGAAAAAAATCATAAAAATCACATGCTTATAAAGTATAAAAGGCTCAATTTCACGAAAAGTTTTCGTTTTCAAGCTTCGGGAATGCGTGCAATCGATTTCTCGCATAAAATACCCCTAAAATGCATGATTTTGAAAAAAATTTTCGACTTCATAACCCTCTCGTTTGAGGTCGTTAATCCGAAGTAGTACACACAAAACATTTGGTGTTCGTGCCACCAATTTTGGTGTTAGGCGGAACACCATGATGGTGTTAATTGCTGA
>OZJO01019838.1:0-13684 GCA_900406225.1 Acrobeloides nanus
GAGTTTTTTGGCGATCCTTTTCCACTTCTTTTACTAATGGGATAAATTCTTCTATGGTCAAACGAGCTTCTAAAAAGTCATGATTCGATTTAAAAGCATCAACATTTATATTGGGTCGTTCGGAAAATAACCGGCTCTTGCAGATTCAATCGTATCGTTATAAAAATGACTCCTCTGGGGAGGGGGGTTCTATGTGGGAAATCGAGGCACACACAATAAAGAGATAAACGATCGTTCAAATAACACAAACGGGATGAACAATAACGAGACGACAAGAACGGAACGATTTTAGATCTTGGCTCCTAAAAGGAATTTTGGTATGGTGTCAAAGACTTTTTTTACTCAAGATAAAAAGGCTTAGGCTTAAGCTTAGGCGTAAGCAAGCTGAGAAAGAAGAAACGATTTCAGCTCCTAAAAGGAATTTTGATATGATATCAAAGACTTTTTTTACTCCGGATAAAAAATTGAGAAAAAATTTTTTACACTATCTAAAAATTTCTTAAAGAAGCTGAAGAAAAAATTGTTCTTTCTTGTTATCCCACTCGATCGTCCCGTTATTGTGTATGCCGAAATCGATTGCGCACATTGCCGAAGCGTGAAAAGGTCTGTGTATTGAAACGAAAACCTGAATTTGAATTTGAAAAATTCCACCGTCAATCGATAGAGCGCATCGAAAAACGATAGTACCCCAATTCACATTCTTCGTTTTTGAGAAAATTTAGTTCAAAATTGGCTAAATTTTGGTCACTTTATGCAAATTTCGATCATTTTTTTTATCAAACTTTGTACTAAATTTCTCAAAAACGAAGAATATATTTTTCATGAAAATTGGGATACTATCGTTTTTCGATGCGCTCTATCGATTGGCGGTGGAATTTGTCAAAAATTCCTTCAGGAATTCAAATTCAGGTTTTCGTTTCAATACACAGACATTTCACGATTCGGCGGGGAACGAAATTTGAAGTTATTTTTTGTTGAAAATTTTTTTTGGTTCCAAAAAATGGTGCAGGTTCAATTTTAATATTACATAGGACTTGGTCAAAGATTGAAATTGAACATGCACTGTTTTTTAAAACGGAAAAAAATTTTCAACAAAAAATAATGTCAAATTCGTGTTCCCCGCATAGAAAAAACCCCAATGTCAAAAATAATCCAAATATACAGCATATTAAATTATGCAAAAACAATTCGACTCTGAGGGGAATTGAACCAGTGACCTACGGCGCAGAACATCTTTTCACAAAAAACTAATGATAGGCAAAAAATTTTCATGTTATTTTAAGGGGAGTTTGCTTTTACAACTTTTTATGATTCTCTAAAATAAGAATTTCGATCCTAGTGGAATCAAACCCACGCCCAATAACATGAATGGCCAGCGTCCTAGCCATTAGGCTATGCTGCTTTTTAGAGCCTGGCCATGGAACAAACTTTATCAAAATTTTGTAGATCTCCGGTTTGTTAGAATTATTTTTTTGACGATTTTTTGAAAATTTAGCATACCTTTATCAAATTGCTGCGTTAAACCAGCGATTCGGTCTTCAGTGGGGCTATAGCCAAGCGTTCGAAGGCAAGTTCCCACCTGAAAAATTGTACGCACAATTAAAAAACAAATACAATTTGTTTTTAGAAAATACTTGTTGAACGGCGATGCGGCTATCTCCACGACTATCATAATAATGGAATACTTCTTGAATATCGTTCAACTCGGTGCTCATATCGCAATGTGGGTGACGACCAAAAAAACGTTACAAAAACGAAATGAATGCTGCTTGAATGCCGTTCAATTCTTTTCTTGTAAACGAAACATTTCTTCCATGATTCATATCGTCTCAAGTTTTCCCGCGATGATATGGAGTTTTTCACCAAGGCCTCTTTTTAAAACAAATAACATAAATTTTTCAACGGAAATAAATAGGAGATGTTAACATTTTGTTAAAATTTTTCTCAAACATTAAATTTTTAAACAACATAAATTTGTGACTTGACACATTGAATATCTATCTTTTTAACTAAAATTTTTCGTGGAAAGATGAATTTCAATAAATAGGAAATGTTGTCACTATAACTTTCGCCATGAATCTCGCCATGCTGTAACTTTCGCTACGTAACTTTCGCCATATAACTTTGCCATGTAACTTTTGCCACGATAACTTTCGTGTCAATAAACATATTTATTGCAAATCAGGCAACTCAATTATTCTGAAAATATTCTGTCGAAGAAAGTGAAATTCCGGAGCTACTACGCCTGGGGGGGGGGCACGGTTCAAAAGTTTCCAGTGAGTTTGACATAAAAAAAGGCGCCCCCTAACTGAATCAATTCCAACTGAGTCAAATATAAACTGAGTCATTGAACAACTGAGTCAATTTCAATGATCCATCCGATGACTGGATCATTGGAATTTTCAATGACTCAGTTAATAATTTACTCAGTTGTCCAATGACTCGGTTGAAATTGACTCAGTTAGGGGGCGCCAAAAATAATAGTTCCAACGTGTTCCTCGTCAATTTTTACCCCTATATAGCGTATTTTCGAAAAAAATTTTTGACGTTTTTACTTCGGCATTTTTATTCCTGTTAAATGCGCCCCCAGGCATAGTAGATCCGAAAATTCCGTTGCATTCTATTGCACAATTTTTGAGTTGCCTGATTTACATCAATATATTGAGTTGCAACAAATATGTATATTGACACGAACGTGGCGAAAGTTATAGTTTTTTGGCAACGTGGCTAAAGATACGTGGCGACCGTGAAACGTGGCGAAAGTTATAGTGCCGCAATGTTGCTCTCCTTTGCATGAATCCACAGCTTTTAAACACGTTTTTATTTTTATTTTTTTTAAATAATTCCTAACTATTATTAACTATCGAACTAGTTGGTCTGTAGAGTAATAGTCTTAAAGGAGGTAAACTATACAGCCATATCTCCGCAAAAAATTTTTAAGCATGAGAGTAATCGAGTCCTTGCATCAAAATTACCCTAGAAGAGTCTTTTCTACAAAAATTTGTGAAAAAATTTTTTTCGGAGATCTGACTGTAAAGGTTATTAGAAGAGAATATATACATATTGCACAAAATAAAAGTCTAGAACAATAAGAGATACTCGTACACAACAATGTGAGCGACTACAAATGGCAATGTGAGGTCATGATGATCAAAGAAATGGCAAATTTACGGCATTTTTACTATACTTCCTCTTGTCGATTCTCATGTTGATCCTCGTGATCATCGGATAACGCCATCTCCCGATCTCCACCTAGTTGTGGACTTCCAATAGTAGGAGATCCATTTGTCACTTCTTCAAAATTAATATACTCCGATGAAAGTGATTCTTCATCGAATTTGTTGCTAGGTAATGCAGAATGGTTTCTGAGTAAGTAAAAGAGCCCACCCAATACACAGCCTAAGACAATAGCACCAAACACTAGACCAATAGGAGAGAATGATAAAGCTCGTCTAACTTCCACCGGACTAGAAGGATCTCTTATATCGTATAAGCTTGCTTCTAGCTCGGAAGTCAATGCCGCTTCTAGTGCTTCATCGCATCTTCTTATGGTTCTTGAAAGCAAGACTTCGGAAGCGTTTGTTCCCGGACACGTTGGTGGCTAACGAATAAGTGGAACTATTGTGGATCAGGGGGTCATCCCAGGGTCAAAAATCGAAAAAAATTTTTATAAAATTTTGGAGCTCTTTCCCCTGCGGAGACGCAATCAACAGGATTCCATAAACTGATACTTTTTTGAAGTAATTTTATAGAAAAATATCCTCTAAAGGTTTAGGCCTAGGCTTAGGCTTAAGTTTAGGCTTAACCTTAGGCGTAAGCCTAAGCCCAAGCCGCCCGAGCTTAGACCCTTAAAAATTGAAAAATCCCATATTTTCACATTTATTGACTTTAAACTTAATTTTTTTCGAATTTTTTGCTGATTTTTCACAGGTTTTCACGCTTTGGGAATGCGCGCAATCGATTTTTTGCATAAAATTACCCCTAAATATGTCATTTTAAAAAATTTTAGAAAATTTTTTTTTGATTTTTGACCGACGAGTGACCCCTGAGCCACAACAGCTCTGAATAGTTTACAACACAACGTTTTTAGAAACTTACCGAAAACCCCTCGCAGCCATCACCATCTCGAAGACATAACCCCACTTTGCAAGTGAATTTGAGTGAATCTACATCAACCAAAGTGAACACTTGGGACTTGGCATAGGCCACCAACTCATCTTCTGAGTACGTTATCTCTTTCAAGAGCACGTTGTCGGTTGAGCACCTAAAATGATTAAAATTCTTTTTTGCCGTTCGAAGTTAAGCTCCTAAATGAGTTTGCGACAAAGTACCAGTAATTAGTTTTAGTTCTTTTCAACTCTTTTTCTTTATTACTTTTTTATTTTTCAAACATTTCGGTTGAAAAATTTCACAATTTTTATCTCCTTATCCTTTGAAAAATAAGGTATTAACTCAGAAATACTCCTTCAAATGTTCGGTATATTCTGTTATTTTAGCTATTCTGAGCAACATTCAAAAAAAATTTTTGAAAAAAATTGTTAAAAAAATTTATGTTAAATTATAAGCAAAATTAAAAATCACGATTTTTATCGTGAACTTGGCTCAGTGGTAGTGCTTCAAGATTCGAGTCCAAGGGTATCGGGTTCGAATCTCACCTGAGTCGATTTGATTTTTCCTGCGAAAAAAGCTGATATATTCCACAGTTAGACAACTTTTTCAAAAAAATTTTTTTTGCAGGCAAAATCAAATCAACTCAGGTGGGATTCGAACCCTTTAGACTCGAATCTTGGAGCACTACCACTGAGCCAAGTTCACGATAAAAATCGTGATTTTTAATTTTGCTTTAATTTCACATAAATTTTTTTCTACAACTTTTTTCATTGGTGCTCACCCTTGTTCATCAACTAGCTTATACACATTCTCGCTATTATTTCCAGCTCGACAATCATGTATGTGCAAGCCATAAACGGAATTTGCATCTAAATGAATTTACGGTTAGCAATACCATATCTTGTACCTTTCCCTCCGTCACATTCCCATCGGTGATAGATTATCTCGCCAATTCTGGCAAACTGTATCAGAGGACCATGTGGAGAGTCCCTTCTCAAAGAGTAATGACATTTTGGCATTGGCGCTCGGACTTGAATAGTTTTGCTCCATGGGACTCCTCTAAAAAGTTATGAGCAAGACAGAAGCATTTTAGCCTACTGTCCAATGTCGAGTCGAGCTTCTAATTCAGATTCTTGCGCAGCTACTGGAGTGAAACATTCGATTATGTAAGCGCGGTCATTCGCGGTCACCAAACGTTTATTGTGAAGTAGATTGATCACTATCGATTGATTTACACCATTTGGATTTGTCTAAAAGGCAACTAGTAAAGCCCATTTAAAGGACTAGTACAGTGGGGAAAAAAGTTGCCATATTTTGTTGATATTCAGGGAGTTCATGAAAAATTTACAGCATATACTGAATCGTTGAAGTTTTCGAGATAATTGCATTGGAAATTTGGAATTTGTGTACATGTTTTCGTTGTAATACACAAACTTTTTTAAATTTTCATAAAATAAAAATTGTAGCAATTTTTTATAGCTAAATGAGACGAACAAAATGACACAATAATTATCCAATTTGAACATTGTTTTGGGTTATTGAAACGAAAACATGAATCAGAATTTTCGCTTCAATAACCCAAAACAATTTTCAAATTGAATAATTTTGGCGTCATTTTGTTCGTCTCATTTAGTTATAAAAAATTTTACAATGTTCATTTGATGAAAATTTAAAAAATCGATGCAAAAATTGATTTTTCCGTAAAATATTCAAAAAAGTTTGTGTATTACAACGAAGAGCTTGTAACAAATTCAAATTTCAAACGCAATTTTCTCAAAAACTACAACGATTCAGAACATGCCGTAAAAACAAAAAATGCTTCATTTTTTATGAACTTTCCGAATGCATAACTTTTTCATAGTGCTTTTTCGAGTGGACTGGTCCTTGGGGTTTAAATGGGCTTTAGATGTTTGTATTTTTATGACTACCGATTTCATTGAATGCAACCCGCATTCTTCTTTATTAATCTCGAATGCCACTATTCTTTCCGATGTTCCGCTACTTCCGGGAGCAACATCGAGAGAACAATTAGGCTCGTGTTCATGGTCTTTGGCCACAATAGCACCCGAAAAGTTGGATGATAATCGGAAATATGCCTAAATGATTTTCAATTAGGCGATTTGATTTTTCTCTTACTTGTATTCCCTCGGGAAGACATTCGATGTTAACATCATCTTCATTGTATGTAGTTGAAACTTCAACCTCAACCGTTTGTGGTGTTGTCTCAACTAACTCTACCGGTACAAAAGGTAATGTTTCTTGTTCGCCAGTTGCCAATTCTTCAGTTGATGTTGTGGTGAAGTTGATGCTTGTTGTCGTTGAGGTTAATGCGGCTTCGAGCTCTTCGCTCACAGCATGTTCTACCATAGTTTCAAGCGACTCCATCGTAGAGACGAATTCTGGCACTTGAGTTACCATTGCTTCACCTGTGTGTTTACCATCTTCGTTTTCTGGCGTTGGTTGCGGATTTTCTACTGGTGTTGTTTCTATTTCTTCATGTGTCTTTTCTAAAAGAATCTTTGTTAGTCTTGGGTTTTAATATATGTGTTTTATCTTCATTCACACAATTTTCACTTTTCTTTAAAAATAACCATTTTTGCTTCAAAACCATTTTTTCCTGAATCAGGGAAGCGTTTTCACGCTCCGGGAATGCGCGCAATCGAAAATTACCCCTAGAGAAATCATTTTTAGAAAAAATAAATTTCCGGATCCCAAAAAATAAAAAAGCCACCACTTTTTTGGCCCACTCTGTACTTAATTTCTCAAATTTACATAGAAATAGACACCTATGCACCTATTTCGGACCTGTATAAATAGTTGAAGTCAATACTTCCTGTGTAAAATTTGCGTCATTTTTAAAAGTGCTCGAGGAAGTCAAATCTTCGTCACTTCCAAAAGTGCTCGAGGAGAACAAACTAGAAAAATTTCCGGATCCCAAAAAATAAAAAGGCCACCACTTTTTTTCGCCCACCCTGTATTGAATCTCTCAAGTTTACATAGAAATAGACACCTATTTCAGACCTGTATAAATAGTTGAAGTCAACACTTCCTGTGTCAAATATTCGTCATTCTCAAAAGTGCTCGAGGAGGCTTCAGTTGTTTGGATTGCTGATGATATTGATGCTGTTGTTGCCGTTGATTGACGTTCTAAAATAGCTTATAGAATTACGAACTTGTTCGCATGGCTTGTTAGC
Organism: Acrobeloides nanus; assembly: GCA_900406225.1. Classification (NCBI taxonomy): domain Eukaryota; kingdom Metazoa; phylum Nematoda; class Chromadorea; order Rhabditida; family Cephalobidae; genus Acrobeloides; species Acrobeloides nanus. The sequence goes on from OZJO01019838.1 coordinate 7,305, forward strand.
AAGAACTTTTCGTAATTGGCCAGGAAAACAAAAAAGCTCTCTGCTTCATGAACTTGATTTAAACGAGATCGAGTCATGCAAACTTTAGGAAACTTATTTTTATCCAAATAAGCCAACACTTCTTTTAGATTTTTAACAATAAATTATTATACAGGGTGGCGCAAAAAGTGCTTCCCTGATTCAGGGAAAAATTGGATTTTTGAAGCGAAAATGGTCATTTTCCTCGTTTTTTTCGGAAAAAATGTAAAAAAGCCACTTTTTTGCGCCACCCTGTACCTAGCAATAAATTTTTGATGTGCTCGGCTAATCGTTGACCAAGTGGCTTCTTGAGCGCGTCGGTTAGGTTGAAAACTTTATCATGATCCTGGTTGGCCAATTCCATTATATCGTTCATATTTGCTTCGATTGTTGCTATTACAAGAACTGTTGTGGAATTCATATAAGAGATCTATAGACAAGCCTATTTTTATATTAACCCTTGGTCATACTTCATATGGCAGCTGGACTTTATCACCGGACTGCCCATCTGTGACAATCACTAAAACATTTTCAACCTCCGGTCTGTCACCCTAAATTTTCTCATATATGCTTTCGTTTCTGCACTCTAGCAAACCCTTGTTTTGGTAAAAGCAAACTTCATAACTTTCTCGATGGCTCTTCCGAGATTTGATAAGCCATTCATGAATTCGGTATTCCGTATATCATCGATCAGTTCGGGTAAACAGCTGTGTTTTCGGAAAGAAAACTCGAGAAAAGGCTCTCGATTGTATTGAACTAGCGATACCTTAGTTAGTTGTTTACTTGTTATCAACAAGTAACCTCGTCTCCTATGGACCGTATGCACAACTGACGCTAACGTTATTAGCTGTAGCTAACGCTAATAGCTGCAGTTGTGCATACTAGCTGCAGTTATTAGCGTTAGCTACAACTATTAGCGCTGCAGCTTTTAGCTGTAGCTAACACTAATAGCGGCAGTTATGCATACTAGCTGCAGCTATTAGTGTTAGCTACAGCCATAGGCGTAGCCAGGATTTTCTGACAAGGGGCTAATCGAGTAAAATGACCAAAAATGCTGAAAAAATCATAAGGTAGCTGTTGTTTTTTATTTTTTCTTAAAATTTTTGGCGACAAGGGGTGCTATAGCCCCCTAGCTACGCCTATGACTACAGCTATTAGCGTTAGTTACGGCTTTTAGCGTTAGCTATAGCTCTTAACATTGCAGCTTTTAGCTGTAACTAACGCTAATAGCGGCAGTTGTGCATAGTAATTGTAGCTAACGCTAATACTACATCTATTAGCGTTATCTACAACTATTAACGTTAACGCTAGCTTTAGCGTTAGTTGTGCATACGGCCCATAGTCTAATTGGAGATCTACCTGAATGCCATTTGGGCCGACGTTTTTAAAATGGCTCACGGTCTTTTCTATCAATCTGATTGTGCGCATAAACTGCTCTTTCCCGACAGAACTAGAACTGTCAAGGAGGAAAAGAACATCTCCTTTGACGCTTTCAGAGTTATCATTCGAGACAGAACAAGTCCCTAAATTGTTGAACATTATACACGATTTTTTACATCCCCCTTTCTCTGTATGCTATTGTGATATATGTGACCGGAAAGCGATTGAAGAATCGTTGGAATCTTCCAGGTCTTTGTTGTTTGTATCTTGATTAAATCGGAATGGACCGTTGAATCCTTCTTGTAAAAAGGGTTGCGCAGGTATGGTATGTTGGCTACCAAGTTTAAATTATCCATCTTGTTGGTGATTTCTTCGAGCATTTTCTTCATACCTCGTGTTGCATCTAAGATACGTGTCAACATCGGATCGGGTTGATCATTCTTTCTTGAACTCATCAAGATTTGTTCTTCAAGCTCAGCGGATTTTATAGTTTCATCCCGTGTAGAGGGGGTTCTTGTTCTTGAAGAATCGTTTTATATGGGTTTTTATGTCTGTGAGCAAGCCTTTTACAAAATTTTCGATCTCAAGTATTTTTAACATATTAGTGTCGGTGAAGCGCTTAATTGTACAAGTTTTTTTTATCGCAGTCGTATATTCCGATAAAGTTTCGCCCTCGCGTTGCAATGATTTTCTAATTGATGGCGCTGTATCTCAATATTGTCAGGGGCTTTCTTTAAGAGCTAGCGCGTCGATTAACTTTTTGTAGTCTTTTTTAGTCGCTTCGTCCAAACTTTGGTAAGTCTGCATTAAGTACAAAAAATAACAAAGAACAGAAGTGCTAATCGCTTTCTGACCACATATATCACACTATCCCTCGATGTCAATATTTTATTGCAATGATCCTCTTTCCCAATTTTAGCGTTATCTTAAATAAAAACTACAAAACAATACCTTCTTTGATGGGGATTGTGGCCGTTGTTGATGGAATTTTACTCGTTGTTGTTTCTGTAATAGCGATTTTCTCAATTGTCGAAACTTCTGGTGGTATTGTAGTGACAGTTGTGGGAATCTCTTCTACTTTGGCACTCTCTGCTTCCGTTGCTTTAGTTGATTCAACTATTTCCGGAGTTGGTGGAGGATGTGCGGTAGTTTCCTCTTCAGATTCAGCCACCGCAGTTACCATCATTTTCTCTTCTCCTGATTCGGCTATGAGTGCTTTTTCGGGCATGATCATCTCAACTGTAGGTGGCGTATGAGCTGTGGTGTTTTCAAGATCTCCTTCATCTTCTTTTGATTCTTCAACAACTGCTTTAACAGGAACCACCATTTCTGCTGTCATGGCTTTCAAGCGTTCTTCATCTTGTTCATTTTTCTCAGTGGATTCGGCGACCATTGCTTTTACTGGTATAATCATTTCAACTGTTGGAGGTGGTCGACTGCTAGTGGTTTCAATTCCTTCCTCTTTTTCTTTTGACTCAGCTACCATAGCACTTATTGGCATTATCATTTCAGCAGTTAACGAAGGCCTACCCTTAGTTGTTGTTACTCTTTCTTCTCCTAGTACTGTTATTGCCAATTCGGGAGGCTCTGGTCCAGAAGCTGTGGTTGATTTTTGCATCATTTCGGCGTCTGCCTTGTTCTCTTCACGATTTAACATACTATGGCTCGGTTCTAGATTATTTCCTTCTGCAGGCGATGGTAATTCTGTAGTAAGAAGCGCACTCTTGTGTGTTGATGATTCAATCGGTCGAAGATCAATGAATTCCGTGACGACACCAGGTGGCAACGTATGTACTTCTTCGTGCAGTTTTCCTTGGAATTCTTCTTCCACTGGTATTTCTTCTTCTTCATTTGTTTCCATAAGTTTTACTGGCAATGTTGATGCACTTGTAGATGTTATCGTAATCAAGGGTTCTAATGGCATAGTTGATGTTGTTGTGACTAGCTTCTGTGGTTCTTTAGATTTTGCAGCTTCATCAAAGCCTTCTTGAATGAGCTTTTCGAGATCGGATTCGGATATTTTTTCACTTTTGTTATTTGGTGGATTGGACTGAGAATGGTTGATCTCCTAAAAGTTATTTAATTTTTTTCTTAACTTGACCACTCAGATATAATCTTATGAAAAATGATATATTCAGAAAGGTCATGAAAAATTGAACATTTTTTGTTTTTACGGCATCATCTAAATTATTTTCCCCCATCGAGATAAATGCATTTGAAAACATGAATTCGTGTACATGTTTTCGCTGTAATACTCAAAGTTTTTTGAATTTTTTGCTTTAAAATCGTGAAAAATAACAAAAACGGAATTAACAAATCAAGATCCTACGACAACTAATAAACCAACGACGACGACGAAATTGCCAACTACTATGGCTAAACCAAGACTTTCGTCAACTACAACTCGAATTATCTCGTCTACACAAAAAGGCGACTACAAAGCATAAACCAAAGATGGTAACAACCTCTACGCATAACATCGATAATGACAAATAAGGTAACATCAACTTGAACACCGACGGCTGAAACTATTATTACTACCATCAACACGATTCCAGAGAATATTCCTTTAACACATGCAGGGTTTTCGTTTCAATGTACAAAAAATTCAAAAATTTAAACTTATTTTGCATTTTTGATCGGAGAAAATAATTTTTTACGCAAACTTCAATTAGAAAAGTTGTTCAGCATAAAATTCTCTGCCGATTGATGCTATTTTTAACGATTTTTGTGCAAAAATTTCAAAAAAGTTTGATTATTACAACGAAAACATGCACACGAATTCATATTTTCAAATGAATTTATCTCGATAGGGAAAACGATTCAGATGATGCCATAAAAACAAAAAATGCTCAAGTTTTTATGATCTTTCCGAATATATCATTTTTATACGATTGTATCTGAGTAGCCTGGTCCTGAAAAAATTGCATGTCCACATTTTCAAAATTTTCTATCTTTTCTATTCTTCAAAACATACAGGTATATGATGAAGTTTTTGAATTTCATCAAGAACTAATGGGATCGCTGTTTGTAGCTCCATTTCAAGTTCTTTTTGCACATCATCATTGCTGTTACTCGTTGTTGTTTTCACGGCCATTTTAACCTGGAAACGGTAAAGAGACATTAGTTGGCTAATTATAGAGTGCCACAAAAAATGGCAGTTTTGCGATTTTTTCAAAAAGTTTCAATTTTTTAAATTTTCATCAACAATAGCCCTATAGGGAGGTTTCCATGTGAAGAATCGATTGCGCACACTGCCGAACCTTGAAAACATTTCCCTGTCCCTGATTCAGGGAAGAGATGTGTGTATTGAAGTGAAAATATGCTGATACAGTTCAGGGAAACGTTTTCCAAAAAATGCTGCAAAATTCCGAGATATACTATTATTTTTAGTCATGCTGTACAACTTTCAAAAAATTGATTTTAATAAAGGCAAAAAAGTTAATTCGATCGGGAAATCGAACTCTCGGCCTTTTAAAGTAAAAGTCAAGCACATTACCACTGAACTATGAGGGACGAAATTTTCGTTTTTACAATTTTGTTTTTAAATTTGAAACAAAATTTTTGTCAAAAAATTTTTTTGAAAGTTGTTCAGCATTGCTAAAAATAATAAAATATCCCGAATTTTTTTTATTCATGCTAGACTATGATCTTAACCTACTTAAGGTTTCTTCAGACAACGGTATATTTTGATAGATTTTTGCATGCTCTACACGATACTGCAAAAATTTTTGGAAAAAATGGGGACTAGAGGTCCATAATTATATTTTTCATATGTAAAAAAACATGTGAAATAATAAGAAAATTCTAAAATTTCATTAGAATGGTTAAAATGGCTCAGTGGTAGTGGGTCTCGGCTTCGATTCCAAAGATAGCGGGTTCGAATCCCACTTACAGCGATTTGATTTTATCGGAAGGGGAGGATGTATTGAAGCGAAAATGAACTAAAATTAGACATTTTCACGAAAAACTGGCTGTCTAGGGGTTTTCTTATGCGCGAAATCCATTGATGATCGCATTTTCAAAGCATTGAAAAATTGGCGGTGTGACATTTGCGGCTTCGCATTTGCGGCCCCGACATTTGCGGCCCGACATTTGCGGCCCCGACATTTGCGGCTCGACATTTGCGTCCCGACATTTGCGGCTTAACATTTGCGGCTCCGACATTTGCGGCCTAAAAATGGTTTTTTTTAAATTTATTTAAACAAATAATAAAAAAACTCATTTTTGAGCCGCAAATGTCGGAGCCGCAAATGTTGGGGCCGCAAATGTCGGGGCCGCAAATGTTGAGCCGCAAATGTCGGGCCGCAAATGTCGGGCCGCAAATGTCGGGGCCGCAAATGCGAAGCCGCAAATGTCACACCGCCGTATACCCTATTTTCGATGCGAGGAACACGAATCCGAGCGAATTTTTGAATGAAAAAATTTTCTTGTCCCTGATTTTTCAAGAAAAATGCTATTTTATCTTAAATGGCTTATCTTAGATATTTCGCACTGATCATTTATGGTCACTTGGGAATATTTTCTACAACGTTTGGCCTTCTAGAAAAACTCAAAACTAGCTCCTGAGTGAGTAGGGTAGGGTAAGTTAGGAAATAGGGTAAGGGGTAGGGTAGCGGGTAGGGTAAGGGCATAGGTGAATAAAGGGGTTCCACTTTTCCAAAAATTTACGGGGGGTCAGACAAAAATTAGGAGGGGGTCATTTTTCAAAATTTTCACTATAAAATGACATTTTTTCACCACAAAAAATGCTCAACAATGACTATTTTTGCTCAAAAATGCGTTTTTTGCCAAAAAATGCCATTTTTTAGTCATTTTTTGCCAAAAAATGCTATTTTATGACAAAAAATCCATTTTTAGCCAATTTTTGGCCTCTGACAGAAAATTTGCGGGGGGGGGTGTCCACTAGTGAACCCCCTCTCCACCTATGTGTAAGGGGTAGGGTAGTATGTTTTGTCAAAACAAATCATTACCTTAAAAAC
>OZJO01019841.1:0-19236 GCA_900406225.1 Acrobeloides nanus
TTCCCTGAATCAGGGTCAAGGAAGCGTTTTCATGCTTCGGGAATGCGCGGAATCGATTTCTCGCATAAAATTACCCCTATAAGGGTCATTTCTGAAAAAATCATGAAAAAAATTTTTTTGTCGGAGATCTTGTCGCGATGTCTTGTCCCCCTTTAATCTTTTCCTCAGTAAGAATACTACTATCACGTCAAGTATAAGCACGATTAGACCAAGTGGGAAAAGTTCATCAACAACTATGTATTCTGGTAGACATTGCAAGCCATATGTTATATACAGGGCATTCAACGTAAGAATACTAGGTGGACATGTGTTTGGAATGATTGTATACAAGCCTAAATTTTTAAACTTTAAAATTAAAGGACCAGGCTACCCGGAAAAAGTTTCTGTAAAAATTATATACCTTATTTATTCTAATAGAGTCACACACCCCATGATGTGTTGAAAAATAGAGCCACATTTGGCTCTATTAAAATAAAGACGGTATTCAGAAAAAAACATAAAAAAATGATTTTTCCGGGGAAAGTGATGTTCTACGAAGTTATCCCCCATAAAATTTGGGTTGAAAAGACTTATCGCGGACAAAATTTGTATGTCAAGAAAAAAATGTTATAGCCATTTTATACAAATTTTGGGTGTTGGGGTCGAAAACTCGAATTTTTTTCTTGTTATTTAGCTAAAAAATCGAATTTAAAAGCTTTTTCAATAAAATTTTTTTCTTAAAAAATCCAATAACGGGGTAATCAATTGAGATAGCGGATGACAGAGACGGGTTTAAACTCGATTTTTGGCTAACTTTTGAAATGTGGGAGCTACTTAAAAACAACCTGTAATAATTTTTACAGAAAATTTTCCGAGCGGCCTGGGCCTTAAAAAATCTCAAAATTGATAAATTTTAACTTACGCTCTTTGCTGTTAAAATGGCAAATAACAAGAAGTGTACAGACTAATGAACACATTGTTGTAATAGCACAGACAATAAGTACATTTTTCACACTTATATTATTTTTATACCATATTGGAGCCGATAATGCAAGAATTCGTAGTGCTATTTTATAGAATCGAATCATTTCTATAACAAAGCTAAATATGTATGAAACTAATTCGAAAATATGGATAATGAATGCACCATCTAGCCAATTCATAAAGCCTATAGTGTTGTAGTTCAATCTAAAAACATCTAGGCTTCAGGGACGAGAGGCAATAATGTAATTCGAATTTTCAAAAAAAATGACAAAAATTTCCAAAAAGTCGAAAAATGGCTAAAAAAGAAAATTGGAGCTATTGTGGATCAGGGGTCACCCCAGGGTTAAAAATCAAAAAAAATTTTCTAAAATTTTTGAAAAATGACATATTTAAAGGACCAGTCCAGTAATTTACAATCATATGAAAAAGAAGAAGATATATTCGGAAAGATCATGAAAAATGGAGCATTTTTTGTTTTTACGACATGTTCTGAATCGTTGTAGTTTTCGAGATAATTGCGTTTGAAATTTTGAATTTGTTACAAGCTCTTCGTTGTAATATACAAACTTTTTTGAATTTTTTGCAGAAAAATCGATTTTTGCATCGATTGTTTAAATTTTCATGGGTGATCGTTAGAAAAAAATTTCATTTTTTCAACACGGGGAGAGGGTGGTGGGCAACCTAGTGACCGATTAAACAACGTGTTATGTTTACGTATATTTCTCAAAATTACCCAAAAAGTGGCCGGCTATTACTCCAAGTAGGGGAAACACTGAGATATATATCAAGGTCATATAATATAGTCCAAGGTATAAAGTTGAAGCTCTGGACGAATACTAATGCTGTAAATGCATTTCTAGATGACTTTTCTGTCAAAAACATTTTTATATTCAATAATCCGAAGAATATCCCCACACAGGAAATCTAAAAAGCTTTATTATAGGACCAGGCCACTTGGAAAAAAGTTTATGTAAAAATTATTTATTCGAAAAGATCATGGGAAATAGAGCATTTTTTGTTTTTACGGCACTTTCTGATTCGTTGTAGTTTCCGAGATATTTGCGTTTAAAATTTGAACTTGTGTACATGTCTTCGTTGTAATACACAAACTTTTTTGAATTTTTAGCACTAAAATCGTCAAATTTCAATGTAATTATCTTTGCTATTGTAAATTATGAATTGTTAGTGATTAAAAAAATATTTATTTTACATATTTTGAGCAAAAAATGTAAATTTTTATGAGAAAAGTTCAAAAAAGTTTGTGAATTACAACGAAAACATGTACATAAATTCAAAATTCAAACGCATTTATCTCGGCAACGAGAATGACTCAGAGGGTACCGTAAAAACAAAAAAATATTTTGGAGCTAGGGGCGAATGTATACCCACAAAGACAAAGATTTTAAGGGACACCTGAAAAACACATATTAGACATGAATTTTCGTTTTTTATGCACAGTTTTGGTGGTATCACGCATCTTTTGGCTTAACCTTAAGGGGGGTGCAGATCTGGGCTTATTCTCGAGAAAAACATTTTTTCTCAAATTTAAAAAAAAGACCTTATGGGGGTAATTTTATGCGAGAAATCGATTTCGCGCATTCCCGAAGCATGAAAACGCTTCTTTGACCCTGATTCAGGGAATGGGATGGGTGTATTGAAGCGAAAATCAAATATTTTTGGATTTTTATGAGAAAACCGTCGATTCTTAGGTTTTTCTAGACGGAGAATCGATTACGCGCATTCCCGAAGCTTGAAAATGCTTCCCTGATCCTGATTCAGGGAAATGAGTGTTTTTTATTGAAGCAAAAATATGAAAATTTTAGATTTTTCTTCTAAAATCATCGTTCTAAGGATTATTTTATGCGAGAAATCGATTCAGCGCATCCTTGAAGCCATAAAATGCATCTTTGATTATCGGCTTTGAAAAATTATGTTTCAACCACAACGCTTCGGGGATACGCTGAATCGATTTCTCGCATAAAATTACCCCCATAAGGTCTTTTTTTTAAATTTGAGAAAAAATTTTTTTCTCGAGAATAAGCCCAGATCTGCACCCCCTTAAGGTTAAGCCAAAAGATGCGTGATACCACCAAAACTGTGCATAAAAAACGAAAATTCATGTTTAATATGTGTTTTTCAGGTGTCCCTTAAAATCTTTGTCTTTGTGGGTATACATTCGCCCCTAGCTCCAATATTTTTCCCCATATATGTGCAAACGTTAGATTTCGGCCGACCCCCTGTCAGAAATAAAAGCACATTGCCTTCAAGGCGCAATTGGTAAAGCATTAGTTTTGCAGTAGGAAAATCGCAGGTTCGATCCCCGTCTTCGCCTAAATATTTTTGCTTTTTCAATAAATGTTCTTTTTGTTGAAAAAAACGAAAAATTGGATAGAAATCGAAAAAATTGAAAAAAAGTCGAAATTTAAAAAAAACAATCGAAAAAAATTTTAAAAAATTCGAAATTTTTTTTAAAAATTGAAAAAATTTGAAAAAAGTCGAAAAAATTGAAAAAAATTGAACCGAAAAACGCAAAAAAATTTTGGGACGATCCCTTGAGCGCCGAAGGTGCTTGGTCTTCCGGTTCTTATGTATGAATTTTCCATTCCAATTTTTTAAATTTTCAAAGCGCGGAGCTCGTCGACCAAAAAAAGTCTACAAAAAATAAAATCATGTCGCATCAGATGGGCCTGTCCAGCCTCATTGTATGATCTCACTCCATAAACCATAATGTAGTTACCTGAAAAAGCAGATATTCCTCATAAAATTGCTGAAAATAAAATTGAATCCAACGATCCTCATACGCACGTCGAGGAATATTGTATGTAGTTTCGTATGCCGCAATATTTTTTATGCAGGCAAAATAGGATTTCCAATATACTGTTAGGGTATTGTTAGGGTCCGTACTGTGAATATCTTGCCAGCTTTTATAGTATTTGTTGTCAAAAGATGAAAGTGTTAAGATACCATCTAAAAAATAGTATAATTAAAACATGCAGCCATGGGGTCTAAAAATTTGTAATTGTGGTTTTATCGTCATTTAACTGAAAATTTGTTTGTGTGTGGGGGGAGGAGAGTCCTATCCCTTTTTGCAGCCGTGTGACCCCATCTAGAGGGCGTTCACACATTTGCGGATTTTACATTCCCGGACTTTAGATTTGCAGATGTTACATTTGCGGATATTGTCGTGGAGAGTCGTAAAAGTTTGTTGGACTGCCCGGTCTTGAACCTTCACTGTTGGTTTCTGCTTTTCCGTTTTGGCGTCGACGCTTAACCCATTGCTCTATTGGAGCCAACGAATGTTTGACTTAGTAAACTTCCTTAAATGACTTCGATTCCTTGAAACTTTTTCTCTTGCACTCTCCGCAAATTTACTCGTTGTTTTCCTTTCACCGTGCAAATTTAATGTCCGGAAATATAAAATCCGCAAATGTGCGAACGCCAACTAGAGATGTAATGTTGATGGACTTACACAATTCATCACATTTCCTATTCACATAATTAACGGCATCCAGATAAGACATGTTAATAATACTCGGCAACAAGTCAATAGTCATAAATTCATAGTCGGGATCATAGTAAGGGCCGGTAACTTCTTTAGTAGGAAGGCCAGGTGGGAGACTATAAAATGCATCTACTTCATATGAATTATCATCAAATAGTGCAGTTGCAGGAGAAGAATTGGTAGGAAGAGATGAAACGAGAATAAATTTGAAGGGGGTATTTGTAGTTGTTGTGACTGTCGTGGTATCACTTGGATTTGAGATAGTAGTTGTGAAGGTCGATGTGGGAATCGAGCTTAAAGGAGGCGTAGTAAAATTCCACCATATAAACGGTGTTTGTTTTGAAGCTGTAGGAGTAAGGACACTTATACAATTGATGAATATCAAGATACCTAATAATAACATACTGTTACCTTTTAGACTAGGCTAGTTCGAGAAAAAGTCTCTACCTTTTCAAATAAAAAATCCTTCTATTCCCAAATGGAGCCGTGCAATTTAGCACTAATTTCAAACCAATGTTCACATGCGTATTTATGTAGTAAATGAAATTAATTTACTGTTGTTTGATTACTAAAGATTTTATTGTGCAGGGTGTTCAATAATTTACTTCGGACTTGTAAAAATTCGCCAAAAATCGAGTTTAATTCCAATTCCTTCGCCCAAGGGCTCATTCGATTGCCCCCCGTCAGGCGGGCAATTTTTAGAAAAAATTTATTGAAAAAGACTTCGTTTGCGATTTTTTAGCCCAAAAATACGAAAAAAATTGCGTTTTTCGAGTTTTTATCCCAGTATTTTTTCTACAGTTTGTGCCGAAAATTGCTGATTTTTTCGGGGGTTGTTGGTCATGGCGATCATGAATCCGAAGGAATTTTTTAATTTGGATCACTGTAAGGTCCCCTTCTGGATGGAGCATCTACATAAAATCAGGGCATTTTACCCTATCAAAAATGACTTCAATTTAGCTGATTTGTTGTACTCGGAAGTTTTTTGACGAACATGAATCCGAAAGAATTTTTTTGGTTTTGACTTATGTAAGTCGAAATTTTGATCTAACATCGAAGTTCAGATTTTTATGCAAATTTAAAAAATTCGCCAAAATCAAACTTAATTTCAATTCCGTCGCCCGATAGCTCATCGTTAGCCCTCTTCATGGGGTTTTTAGAAGAAAAGATTATTGAAAAAGCCTTCAATTTCGATTTTTTGGCTCGAAAATGCTAAAAATGTTCATTTTTCGAGCTAAAAAATCGAAATTAAAAGCTTTTTCAATAATTTTTTTCTCCTGAAAAATCCCATGACTGGGGCTAACAAATGAGCTATCGGACGACGGAAATGGAATTAAACTCGATTTTTGGCGAATTTTCAAAAGTTCGAAGTAAATTATTGAACACCCTGTACATTACACATTTTATTTCTATTAGTCTGATGCTTAATATGATTTACCTCAATAATTTTAGCTTACTTTATTTTTACTTTCAATGTTTTGATTAGCTTTATTTGCAACCAATCTAAGGAAAAAATAATAAAAAAGAAAAAAGACAGCAATCTCATTAGATGATATTTTTTGCACCTAAAAAACACTTTTTTGCAACTAAATCTCACTTTTTTGCACCTGGAAAAATAATAAAAAAGAAAAAAAGACAGCAATCTCATTCAGTGATGTTTGCGTACAAAAGTTTTGAATTTTGTGCTCCTCAAATTTTGAATCAAAATGACTTTTAAAAACTTTCCCACACGTTAATTTCACTTTATAAATTCAATTTGGAGCGTGCTCGAACCGTTTAACACTACTCCCACCTAGATTCGAATTTTCGAGATATCGTCTCTTAATTACATAGTTTTAGCTGAATAGTGACATGATTTTGATGATTTCTCCTATTTTTTTACTTCTTGTAGGGAATAATGATAGACATTGATGAAAATAAGAGGTTAGCTCAAAACTTTTGCGTTTTTTTCTTAGCAATTAGTCGTGTTTCGAAACAATTATATCTAATATAAAAGTCGTTGTTTCGGACATATCACATTCGTTTTCTTTCTTTTCTCAGGGTGCGAGATGAAACTGCAACACTTGATTTTTTTGCGTTTTAATAATATTTTTTCAACAAATTTATTTAGAATACAACAAATAACAATTACAACAACAAGATTTATTCAAAATGTCCACTTTTTGCATCCATGCAGGCCTTCAGTCGTTTCGGAAAGTTGTCCACGATCTTGATCAAAGTTTCCAAGGTGATTTCGTTCCATGTCCTCTTCAAAGCTCGCTTCAAGGATTCCACATTCGGGAGGGGTTTCGCACACGCTTTTTCTTCTAGAATGCTCCACACAGAGTAATCCAGAGTTTTTTTTCTCTTTTTCGGTTTTCGTTGCTTTCGGTTTCTTTGAATCTCTTGATTGTTCGAGATACTGTCGATGGTTCAATATCAAGAAACTGCGCAATTTCACGTACTCCTTTTCCATTTTCATGCGCTATAATTATAGCAGGTCTCAATTCATTCATTTTAACACTAAAAACAAAATTTTAAATGAAATTTGTTGAAAAAACAATGAAAACGCAAAAAAAATCAAGTGTTGCAGTTTTATCTCGCACCCTGTATATTAGTTTTCTGGCATAATAAATGATGGAATTTTCTTATATTCCATATTTGACGCTTGTAGAGTTCATTATTAGCTTGATCTGCGGTTGTATCGCTATTTATAAATGGGGTAAAGTGTTGATATTCCTTTACATGAATCGTAAGAATCACAGTCAACATCGAATATCATCAACATTGTTTAAAATATATTGTTTGAATAGTTTTTGCTATAGCTTGCTATTCTTTTTTCATAGCTTTTATATGGTAATTATGTGGCGGAAGGGTGAGATTTTAAAAATATTATAGGTATAGACAGGGGTGTAGCTAGCGAGGCGCCCGCCCAACATGTCCAATGGAAGCTACAGCTTACGTTTTTGATTGTGTCAAAGGTCAATTGCGTCATCCGACATTTGCATCAATTTTCGATTGCGTCAATTTTCAATTGCATCAACAGATATTTGCGTCATCCAACATTTGCGTCAATTTTTGATTGCGTCAACAGACGCAATTGACCTTTTGATTTTAGCAGTTGTGCCATTACGGCAAATGTGCAGCTGGGAAATTGTGAAACTTAATAAACAATTCTCAAAGAAAACGTTCGAACAAATCAATATTCTAAAGATTGACGCAAACAAAAATTGACGCAAATGACTGTTGACGCAAACAAAAATTGACGCAAATGTTGGATGACGCAAATAATTTTGACGCACTCGAGACGTCTCCACAGCTATGAATATAGGTATAAGTATAGACATAGGTCTGAGTCTAGGTCTAGATCTATGCTCTATCTATCTAATATGCACACCGTATATCTTTAGAAAACAGTTATTGTGCATACTTCTTGTTTTGGACGTTTATACCAGCGTTTATTTCCGTTCTTGCCGAACCAGCATTGGTACTCTGTTTAACGATCGAACGATGTTTAATCATGAAATTCCCCATAAGATATGATAAAACTCATCAACTTTCGCTATTTCGAGTGACAATCATTACCATTTTAATCGTGTTATCTATCATTCTGTATACCCATTTCTTCGATTACCCCTTAAAATCAGAAACAGGTCTAATTTTTCTTGATATTTTTTTATTTCTTCCCATTTTGTAGGATGTTGGTCAGCCGGATGTATATTTGCACATGGATATTTAGTCTATCCATATATGAAATTTGGTTTCGCTTCGTTAATTTTGATATCCAGTATATATTTCTTTTTCCTATTGAGAAGTTATAATATTTCACATAATAACGATGCAAATTACAGAAATAAAAAAATCGTAAGAATTTTAACTTGTCGAATGAGATGCAAAGGTGAAGCATAGGGAACGAACGTCGAGGTCAAATAGTCTACGTGTTGCTTACCATACTTGGGCAAGGGGTGAGTCGACCCACCCCCATGTCACCGCTGGGGATCAAATTTCGGCAAACATGTCGCTTTTGGTAAAAAACCAAAGGATTTTTGATGAATTTTCGATTTTTTACGAATTTTTCAATTTTTACGAATTTTAGAATTTTTGATGTATTTTTTGATTTTTCAATTTTTAATGAATTTTTCGATTTTGACGAATTTTTCAATTTTTGACGACCAAAAAAAGGTCGTCAAACGTGTCGCTTTTCGGTTTACTAGCCTACCCCTTTGCCTATATATGTTGCTTACACTGTTTTTGCGTGCGCCAACGGCTTATGAGCACCCTGTATAAGTTAGCCATTAACTTTTAGAGTGACTTTTTAATCAAATACTCAATTTGTATGGAATTTATTTTTAACTTTATTCCATATGGTGCTAGTTTTATTGTTTTAAATGTAATTTTTGAATTTGATTATTCTATAGATTAATTCAATTTTTCTAGCTTTTCCATATCAGCTTGAATAGTGTCTTGGGTGCTTTTGGTATAGCGTTCTATGTGATTAATGGATGCTGTTGCGGGATTATCTTTGAATACAAACTAGTCAAAAAGGAAACAACCGTAGCTTTAGTTCAAAAATGAAAATCTAAAATTGTTATACTCATACACCTAATACATCTGGAGCTACTTCGGCGTGTATACCCCATTGAACGTGATCTAAAATCGAAAAATTTTATTTTTCGAAATTTTCTCAAAAATAACCCTATTAGGGGTAATGTTATGCGGGAAACACGTTGGCGATGTTATTTTTGCGTAAAAACGCGCTCCATTTTTTAGAAAATCGAATTTTTGCATATTAGCTTTTTCGAAATATGTACTTTCTTTGTCTTCAATGTTCGAAAATTCGATTTTCTAAAAACTGGAAGCGTTTTTACGCAAAAATAACGTCCTTTTTGATGATAAATAAATATTGTTTTACTTAGTAGAGTATATACAAGTTCTCTGAACTTGTACAGGGCGACACAGAATTAATCATCATCTACTTATTTTTCGTTAATTATTGCTTTCTCCTTATTTTTTTATAAAATTTTATTGTTTTTAAGTTTTGTTTTTTATTGTTTTCAAGGTTCCAACTCAAACCTGGTTGAACGACCACTTTCCCGATTTTATCAAGAAAGATAAATGGCCTGCTTCATGTCCGGATTTGAATCCACTTGATTATTCGATTTGGAGCTTGCTCGAAGCGAATGTGAATGCGGAAGAACACAACTCGGTCGAATCGTTAAAGAATGCCATCTTTGAACCTTTCGAAAGACTACCCATGGAAGTGATAAACTAAGCGGTCGATAACTGGATGAAGCGATTAGATGCCGTAATAAAAGCTAAAGGTGGACATTTTGAGTGAATTTTGATGAAATTTTATGTTTTGTTGTTGTTTATATTGTTGCATAAAATAAAAGATGCTGATTAATTCTGTGTCACCCTGTATATATAGGGTGGGGCAAAATACACGAACTTTTTTTCCGCAATATTGATCTTTTTCATTTTCCTTTCAGAAAATAGGTAGCAAACTGCCGGTCTAAACCAATCACTTTTTATTTCCATTTTATTTAGCCTAAAATTCGAATCTTTTTTTGTTCTAAAAGCGAAATAAAGTGATTTTTCAAGAAATAAGAATAAAATACAACAAACGATAAAAAAGTCCGTGTAATTTTGCTCCACCCTGTATTTGTTCAATCTTAGTAGAATATAAGTTCAGAGTCAAATTGTTGAGATCGAGATATATTTATAGAACACCTTGTATAAATAAATTTATGCATAAGCTAGAAACTATAAAAGTGGAAATGCGGCTTTGGTATGAGAGTTCGCATGAAATTATTGCATCAGAAACCGCAATCTTGGAATGTTTGTCATAGACACGAGTTTTTTCGTATATAAACACCGGTTTCATGGAAAGGAAACATTTTATGAGTTGATATGCGTATTGTAAACAATTTTTAAACTTTTCTCTCTTTTTTTGAATTTCGTTAATTATAATGCATTAAAAGTACAATTTTTGGGCCACTCTAAAAAAATTTCGTTGAACTTTAGAGCTAGAAAAAATTCTCGTTTCAAGCCTTTTGTTTGAAAAACCAGACGGTTCGTGGTCTCGCAAAAAAATTCACTATATAAATGTCTCTCTTTGTCAAAATCGACATTTAAGTGATAATAACAAAAGCTCATTTGTCCTTTTCCCTATTTTTATTATTTTTTACAAGCGCTTTTTTAAAGGACCAGTCCAGTAAAATTTTTGGAAAAGTCAAATTCTTGAAAAAAATCGCAATTTTTATTTAAAAAATCCCACTTTTGAAAAACTAAATTGTTGATGAATCGTCTTATCGTACAAGTTTAAAAGCCTTTCATCGCCATTTCAAATTCTCGCCATTTCCTGTGTATTGATAAAAGTGTAAAGCACCTCTTTTCCTGCCATAGAATGGCGAACCAGCTGTTTTCTATTCCTAAATTTTTTAGCTGCCGTTCGGCCTGACATTTATCTAGCTACATTACGAAAGATTGCATAAGATTTTGCGATATATTAAACATTTTACGCGAAAAAAAGAAAATTGTTTATGTTACAGGGTGAAAATAAAGTCTCGGTAGCACAATGGAGTGCACTTGGACGGTAGCCAGGAGGTCTGGGGTTCGAGTCCCGGTCCGAAAACTTTTGTCCAATTTCAAAATTCCGTACATTTTATTTCTTTAACATTTGATGAGTTCAAAAATTTGTCAAAGCTTTTATAATTTAATATTCGAAATGGATTAAAAAATTAAAATATTGTTGTCTAGGTAAAAACTTGTTTGCTCATTCTTTCTACGCTATAAATATTTCAAAAATGGCCGTTGATTTTCGAGGAACTACCCCAACTGAAGGTATGAAAATTTTTGCAAGAAATAAACATTTTAAAGGACCAGTCCAGTTTACAATCATATGAAAAAATGAAATATTCGAAAAAATCATGAAAAATAGAGCATTTTTTGTTTTTACGGCATGTTCTGAATCGTTGTAGTTTTCGAGATAATTGCGTTTGAAATTTNTGTAACAAATTCAAAATTTCAAACGCAATTATCTCGAAAACTACAACGATTCAGAACATGCCGTAAAAACAAAAAATGTTTAATTTTTCATGATCTTTCTGAATATATCATTTTTCATATGATTGTAAATTACTGGACTGGTTCTTTAAAAATAATTTTAGATGAACAGCACTTCCTTTTCACCTCCGAATCCGTGAGCGAAGGCCACCCTGACAAAATGTGTGATATAATTTCCGACACCGTTTTGGATGCCCATTTGGCTCAGGACCCGAATGCGAAAGTTGCTTGTGGTTCGATTTTTTAATTTTTTCAAGTTTCTTCAAGAATCGTGAAAAACAATCTTTAGAAACTACCATTTTTTGTTTAAAAAAATCAAAATTTTCGACTTTTGGATTGTATCTAGCTTGGAGAGAATTTTTGTGGGGTGGGGGATGGGGTTATTCAGCTGTGATTTTCAGCGTGTTGGCCACATACTGGCGACCGACGCGCTGATCTCACCCGTGCAGTGGCAACATTTTCAGCGTTATCCTTTTTACAGAAACGGTAACCAAAACGGGGATGGTGTTGCTGTGCGGTGAGATTACTAGCAATGCCCATGTGGACTACCAGAAGTTGGTGCGTGACGCCGTCAAGAATATTGGTTTTGACGACTCGAACAAGGGTAAATTTTTGAAATTAAAAAAATTGTGGAAAAAATAGAAAAAGAACCTTCAGAAAATAATTTTGAAAATTTTTACCCAACGAAATGCAGTATAACATGGTCAACTTTTACGACCTAGAGTTAATTTTATCGTTGGTGTAGTGGTAACGCTGTTGATTTATACTTTAAACGCCAGGGTTCGATCCCCCCACCTGTCTCAATAATTTTGTGACATTTATTTTTTATTCAAAACAACAACTTTTTTGGAAATGTTATTTCCAGGTTTCGACTACAAAACCTGCAACGTTCTCGTCGCGTTGGAACAACAAGCCCCGGAAATCGCCGCTGGTGTGCATGTGAACCGAAATGAAGAAGACGTCGGAGCTGGAGACCAGGGTCTCATGTTCGGCTATGCTACGGATGAAACTGAAGAGGCTATGCCCCTTTCTTTGTTATTGGCCCATCAGTTGATGAATAGACTCCATACGCTTCGCCGAAACGGAATTCTTGACTGGGCTCTTCCTGATTCCAAATCCCAGGTGAATAAGCTTATTTAAAAACAATTTTCGATCAATTTTGAGCTATAAAAAATTTTTATTTTTGATCAAAAAGCTAGATTTAAAAATTCTTTAGGTCACAGTCGAGTACAAATTGGACAACGGCGCTTGTATCCCACTTCGTGTCCATACCGTGGTTATCTCGTCTCAACACAAGCCCTCTGTGACACTTGAACAGCTTCGTGCAGATCTCAAAAAACACGTTATCCAAGAAGTTATCCCAGGAAATTTGTTTGATGACAATACCCTGTTCTATTTGAATCCATGCGGAAGTTTTATTGTTGGAGGTAAAAATTTTTCAAAAATTCAAAAAATTTTCACCTTTTAACGCTAGAGCGGTTTCTTGTAACAGCGATTGATTTCGGTGGATTTTTTTATGCTGATCACGATGCGCAAAAAAAATTTCGAAAAAAGTTTGTTTTTGGGGGTCTAGGGCCTCTCGAAGTCATCTATGTTGAATTTTTGGACCCCTTTTACAAAAACGACTATATCTCCGCGTAGAAAGCGTTTTGGGAGGTGGTTGACCACTGGCTGAAAACTCTGAGCTATAAGTTCTAAAACTTCCCGAAGCCCTAAAATTTCGAAAAAGCCTAAAACTTCCAAAAACCTGATTTTTTCTACAAAACCCTTGCGAATACCCCTTCTTTTTAGGTCCCCAAAGTGACGCTGGCCTCACTGGACGTAAAATCATCGTCGATACCTATGGCGGTTGGGGCGCTCATGGAGGAGGTGCCTTCTCTGGAAAAGATCCCACAAAAGTCGACCGTTCTGCCGCGTATGGAGCCCGTTGGGTGGCCAAATCTTTGGTTAAGGCTGGAGTTTGCCGTAGATGCTTGGTCCAGGTAAAAAAACATCAAATTTTCTTTTTAAAAAAATCAAAATTTTTAGGTTTCCTATGCTATCGGTGTCTCTCACCCACTATCAGTTACTGTGATTTCCTACGGAACAAGTCCGCTGACCGAGCCAGAGCTTTTGGAAATAGTTAACGACAATTTCGATTTGAGACCAGGCGTGTTGATTAAGTAAGAGTTTCATTGAAAAATGTTAAAAATAAAAATTTTTAGAACCCTAGACTTGAAAAAACCCATCTATCAAAAAACTGCGAAAAATGGACATTTCGGGCACTCCGATTTCCCATGGGAGAAGCCCAAGGAACTTAAAATCCGCCCGGAATTGGCCCATAAGCTCCAGGAGGGACGTAAAGCGTATGGTCTAAAGGGAAAAGTCAAAGATGTGGTTGAAAATGGACATGCCAAAGAGGTGATTAAAAATGGTCATGTTCATGGAATCGAATTCAATGGAAGTTGAACGACTTTTTTTCTGAAATATTCCAAAAACATTTTTTTCATATTTTTATGTTGACATATTCTCATGTGTGAAATTTTTTGTTTTTTTGCTATTTATATATCCTAATTTCATGCAGATAAGCCGCATACATAGATAAACCACACCTTTAAATATTGGTCAAAACAATGATTTAGGCTATTTTTAACCATCGGAATCGTGTTCTCTAATCCAGAAAACCCCCAGGAAATCATTTTTATCGAAATTTGAAAACTTTTAATTTCTTCGATTTTTGCCTTGGGGTCTTGATGGTTTTAAAATGTCACAACTTTATATTAACAAAGTTCTGGTGATTTTCATTTATTTCGTTACCGTATTAAAAGTAGGCATTTCTCCAAGTTTTGAGTATGATAAAGATTTTCTGAAATTTCTATAGATTGAATTTTTTGGGTAAAAGTTCAAAAGCGGTGTGTTTAAATTCTTGAATATGGCTACTTCGTCGAGAAAATCTTACACCACTGCGTTCAAGCTAAACGTTGTTAGTAGAGCTGTCAGAAAAGTGACAAACTTGTCACTTTTTGTGACATTTGTCACAATTTGTGACAAAAAAGTTTTTCACTAAGTTTTTCTCTTTGATAAGCTCGACAGAAAGCCAAGAAATTTATTATTATTTTTTAGGCTAAAAAAATAATAAATTTCTTCGTTGTCTGGCTTTCTGTCGAACTTATCAAAGAGCAAAAAATTAGTGAAAAGAAAAGTGAAAAACTTTTTTGTCACAAATTGTGACAAATGTCACAAAAAGTGACAAGTTTGTCACTTTTTTGACAGCTCTAGTTGTTAGTTATGCAAAGGAATTTAATGATGAAACAGGTCAGGAAAATGGCAATCGATCCGCCGCACGAGAATTTAATTACATCATGCTTTAGATCACTTTCACATTATTTCGGATGAAGAATTTGATGAGTAAAATTGTCTATTTTTGGATAATGAATAAATTTGTTGCTTATTTTTTGAATTTTTTAAGCACCGGTATTTTTCGTTCCTAAAAACCTCCGAGGTGATTTTCAGAACGTGTATATGTTGAAAAACAACGGTAGAATTTTGCTACATGTATAAGCCGCACCACACGTATAAGTCGCAGATTGTCAGCATGAAATTAGGGTATTAAAGGGGCGTAACATTTATGGCCTATTCTCGAAAAATCAAAAAAAATTTTCCCGATTTTCTTCTAAAAACCGACTTTTAGGGTAATTTCTAGGCGAAAAATCGGTTGCGCGCATTTTCAAAGCATGAAAAATTAAGTTTGACCCTGAAAATCAGGGTAGAACTGCGTTTCAACGCGAAAATTTTTTCGATTTTCTGATATTGAATTAGATCATTGTTCCAATATTTTATTTCTTCGTTAGAACGGAGCCGATTTTTATGATTTGTTTTTAGATGATTGCATTTAAATAGGTGGAATAAACCGAAGCAAAATTCGTCAATAAAATTTAAGTCGACATTTTATTTCAACAAAGTTAAACAAAGACATTTTACAGGGTGGCGCAAAAGTTCGGTCCATATTATGTTTATATGCGTTTTTTTTTCATATTTTTTACGATTTTTCGTTTTAAAACTATTTTTTTAGTATGAAGGAATTCAGAGGAGGTATTATTCGAATGTTTGAGCAAGGAAAAAGCGGCTATCAAATAGCCCAGGACATGAACCTTCATGAAAGAACCTTCAACAGAATAATCAAGAGATACCAAGAAACAGAAAGCTACAGCGACAGACAAAGAAGCGGAAGACCAAGAACTGCTCGCACACTGGCTAACAAACGAAAAATCAAGGGTAGAATCCAGCGAAGTCCGGAAGCATGCTCGAAGCCCCACCAGTCGATTGAAGCGTTGAAGAAGAGTTTAGTGAAGGCATGGAACGCTATCCCCCAGGACATCATTGATAAGGCAGTGGATGACTTCCCGAAGCGCTTAAAGAAGTGTATTGAGGCCGGAGGAATAAAAAATAGATAGTTCGTGATGTTATTATTGTGTTTCGAATAAAATTTTATTAAATTATAAACAAAAACGCATATAAACATAATATGGACCGAACTTTTGCGCCATCTTGTACAAAGCACAAACATCGATTCTATCATATCGTCGTCAGTTCTAAGATATTGGAACAATGGCCTAATTTAATATCAGAAAATCGGAAAAAATTTTCGCGTTGAAACGCAGTTTTACTCTGATTTTCAGGGTCAAACTTAATTTTTCACGCTTTGAAAATGCGAGCAATCGATTTTTCGTCAAGAAATTACCTTAAAAAATCGATTTTTAGAAGAAAATCGGAATTTTTTTTCGATTTTTCGAGAATAAGCCATAAATGTTACGCCCCCTTTAATGATTTTTTTATATAGATTTAGTTCAGCTTTATGTTGATGATAATATGGGGTTTATATTCGTATCGAAATAAATTTTTCTGGCTTAACAATTTTCATTTTCCTAATGGTTCCCCCAAACATATGGGGGGAGCCATTAGGAAAAATTATTAATTTTTTTCGTTATGGGGGGCCGGACCTCCCCTTATGCCTATGTAGCTGTATGTAGTTTAAAAAACCAGCGCCGCAGGCAAAATTTTGATAAACGCTTGATTTTAAGCTGAAAGTGCTCTGAAAATTATGATTTTTGGTGAAAAATAGCAAATTTTGGGACATTTTTGTTAAAAAATGAGAAATTTTGGTGAAAAATCGTAATGGGTAAAAAATAGAAATTTTTATAAAAAAAGATTTTTATAAAAATTTTCAAACATTTTGGGAAAAAACATAAGGGGCCATCAGGAAAATTTTTTCATTTTTTTCGTTATGGGGGGGGGGCTCGCGCTGCGGGCCTCTTCTGCCTACTCGGAAACCATCACCGAGATTCAAAGCCAGCCCAGATTCCTGGGAAGACTTGAACGATAGTTTTTTTTCTCATCTGTCTATTTTGTTATTGAAATAAAATTTTTTGAAAAAAAATTAGAAACTGCAAAGTTTTATAATTCTTCAAATTAATTTCTCCCCCATTTTGTCTTCTTAAAAAATTTTTTTACCACCTTCAATATTTTTTGCCCAATTTTGGCTTTGTTTATATTGACGAGTCGTGGCAAATTCGGAAAATTTTTAGGGTGGATATTAAAATTACAAATCTCCGAACTCTGCAGACAGCCTTCGGGAAAAAACATTAACTGCTCTTTGAGTCCTCGGGTCTCTTATCTGATGATAAATCCGCTTCAAAATTTGGATCAACATTCAAATTTTGGATTAAAGAATTAACCTTAAATTCAATTTTTGGAGTTCAAATTTGATACAATATTCAATTTTTGGACCCATTTAGCACCAAAACATGCAAAAAATCGATTTTTTAAATCCAAACTTGAGCCAAATATCGATTTTTGGACAAAATAACACAGTATTTAAGACAGATTGTCTGAAGGTTTTCGAAGATGAAGGTACCAAGCAAAAAAGTCATAGTCTCAGATTTTTTTCAATTGTTGCCTAAAAGTAACTGTATGACCCCAATAAAACAAATCTGTCTTCCAAAAATCCAAAACTTTTTCGTATCCGGAGATATGGTCCTTCTAAGTTAGACACCTTGAGCGAAGAGCAAAAATTGGACCCATTTAGTTAAAACGCGATATCTCAGCCAATTTAAAAGATTTTCAAATACAGTCTTTTTTAATTTATTGGTATGATATTGTAGTAAAATTTTGTAGTACATCACTCTTTGATCCGAAATACTTCCAATAAGATATGACGATTTTATTGAAATTTTGGTAGCTTTGTACCGGCTCCAATTTTACACAAAAATGGCTCTAGAAAATTTTTTCAAAAATCTTTTAAATTGGCTGAGATATCGCGTTTTAACTAAATGGGTCCAATTTTTGCTCTTCGCTCAAGGTGTCTAACTTTGAAGGACCATATCTCCGGATACGAAAAAGTTTTGGATTTTTGGAAGACAGATTTGTTTTATTGGGGTCATACAGTTACTTTTAGGCAACAATTGAAAAAAATCTGAGACTATGACTTTTTTGCTTGGTACCTCCATCTTCAGATTTATTCAAAAACCTTCAGACAATCTGTCTTAAGGTGTATCAATCAAATAGTATCTCAGGTTTCAGAGTCAGAAAAAAGTGTCTGATCCCCCGCAAATTGATCCGGGACCAAGCATAAAATAAAGTAGGAGAGTTGTAGATAATTTTAGAGCAAATCAGATGCTCCCGTCGGAACAAAGTTTTTGGCTAGAGCCATTTCTGTGAAATTTTGACCTATTATGGGACCTGGGTTTTTGCAAAAAACCTAATTTTTCGACCACTTACTTAAAGATAGTTTTTAGTCGTTTTTTTCGAAAAATTTTTTTCCGAGATCCGGCCACAAAATGTTCCCCCTTTAAAAATTTTTGCTCTTTTTTAAATTTAAAAAAATTTCAGGAAGCTCTCAAGAAAAATTACCCAGAAAGAGAATCTATCGAATTTTCTGGCAAGGCGGTTGTCGCACTAGCTAAAGATCCGAATGTACTCTAGAAAACTGGAAAAATTCTAAAAACTTCAAATTTGGGTAAAGAATATCGCTTCAAAGATATTGATGGACGTGAAATTCCATTGTGATGAAGAATATGCAAAATTAAAAAAGCAATTTTTGAATTTTTTGTATTTTTCGTAATAAAATTTTTTCGTTTTTTATTCTCTTGGACGCTAGCAGAATATTTGTCAAAAATTTTGCATTTTTCACAAATCTGACCGTTTGCACCTATAAATCTCGATAAGAACAGACAATCCCCTCCGTAAAAAGAGGAAAGGTTGAATGGCATGTAACTATGATAGCATTATTATTCGACCTTAACAAGGAACCCGATAGTTGAGTCCATGGAAATTTGACTCGGGACATAGCTTAAAAAGATAAGACTAATGGACAAAGAACAAAAACACTCCATATAAGTGGTACTATAAAAATTTTATGCTATTATGCAAATAAAATGAAGCTAAAGTTTTGTCTTTTTGTAATCTTGTTTGTTGTAGTCAATTCTATGGTTATAAACAGAAATATACGTAAGTTATATTACTAAGGGGAGGGGCAAAAGTTTCAGACCAGGTGGACAAAAGTTTCAGATAATTTAAACGGTGCTTATTTGTGGTAAAATCAGATGCGTATTCAGGGCATTGCAAAACGTTGCAATGCTTTTCATGTTGCAAAACTTTTGGCCACCTGGTCTAACAGTAAACATTCCGAACTTGATTTTTTCTTTTTTGATGAATGATACCTCAAAATGTTCGTTATGATGCATAGATCA
>OZJO01019845.1:0-13015 GCA_900406225.1 Acrobeloides nanus
CGAATGTGCTGGACCAAGAAGTTTTCCTCGCGAAGTTCCTTGTATAAAGTAAACTTCAACTTTTTTTCTTTTTTTTTAAATAATTTTTCATATTTTAGATACACCGGACACTACTTTCTGACAACACTACTTTATTCAATATTTTTGGGGATATTCGCCGTGGATAGATTCAGCTTGGGATATTCTGCAATTGCAGTTGGCAAGCTTATGACACTTGGAGGGCTTGGAGTATGGTGGATTATTGATATAATTTTGTTAATAAATGGGAATTTGACACCAGCAGATGATTCGCAATGGGAACCTTATTTTTGATCTCATATATAATTGCGGACAAAAGTCTTGCCGCCTCCCCCCTTTAGGGGGGCGGCAAGACTTTTGTCCGCAACTGTACTTTATGTATTATTTTTTCTAATAAATTTTTGGGCATCTCTATTATAGAAATTTTAAATTTTGGTACACACACATATAGTCCGTTTCGCCTGGAGTGAAAAAAATTGAGGACCCATAGTGCAGTGGATAAGGAAGTCGACCGTCCGATTTGGCAAGTTAAGCAACGTTGAGACCGCCAGGTTCGATCCCGATAGCACAAAACTTTTGATTTACAAAAAGCTTTTCTTCCAAAAAACGAAGCAAAAAATTTTTGCTCAATTTTTTGGAAAAAAAATTTTTTTCAAAAACAAAAGTTTTGCCCTACTGGAATCGAACCTGGCGGTCTCAATGTTGTTTAACTTGCCAGATCGGACGAGCGGCTTCTTTATCCACTGCATTATGGGTCCCCAACAAGTTTTTTTGCACCCCAGATGAAACGAATCCCTATGATTTTAATCCGAAAATTGCCATTTTTTGCGATTTCATTCAGAGGCCGATCTCGACCCAAAATTCAGGATCAATATTCAATTAAAAATCCGATTTATTTGCATTATAAATGGACTTCATTAAAATATGCTATGGAACTGAACTATTTAAGCTATAATTTATTTAAAATCGCCTGATCAAATTTAAAATAGCATAAAATTAACATAATAAAACATTATCAAACATAACAAGCTTCAAAAGCACATAAGTCAACCCATATCGTATAAGTATGACAAATAAAGTTGGCTTTTTACAAAAATTTTATTGGAGATGGTCCAGCTCCAGCTGGAAAATTTATAGTCCATAGATGATGAGCTGTTTTCCATTTTTAATCTGTCTTTGCCCATACATCGTACGAGAGAGCCATACATGGGCAAGCAGGGGGTACTGGGCCCCAAAATACGAATTAGTCCCAAAGGTTACTGTCGACCAAAAAAAACGTCGACAGGCGAAAAAGTCGAAATACGAATTCGTTCTCGATTTATGAATTCATATACGAATTTTCACAACGAATTCAGTCTGGGCGGCTTCCCAAATACGGATTGGTCCATTAATTTTTTCCCCGATACGACGAATTAGGGGGGGGGGGTACAGTACCTCCCCCCCCTTGCCCATGTATGGAGAGAGCTATGTGATCGAAAAGATCACCCCTGGGGTTTTTAGATGCGAGGAATCTATTTGCATTTTAGACTTTGAAATTTTTTAAAATCTCTACGAGTAAAATAATCTCGTATTCGCCGAATCAGGGTCCGATAAATTTTTACAAACTTTGGTAATGCGTTCAATCGACTCTTTGCTTAGAAAAATCATATTGGGGTCGAAAATTTCATCAAAACTACTTCTATAGCCAAATATCAACATTTTCGCTTCAATACACAAATTTTCTTCCCTGAATCAAGGTCAGAGAAATTTTTTCAGGCTTCGAGAGTGGGCAAACGGACTAGTTTTGCCAGATTTTTATGCCGCATAATTTTTTCTTGACTTTTTGCGTCGACAAATTTCGCCCGACATTTTTCGCTGGACATTTTTCGCCGACAAATTTCGCCAGACATTTTTCGCCAGACATTTTTCGCCGAACATTTTTTCCCGACATTTTTCGCCGGATTTTTTTCCCCGACATTTTTCGCCAGATACTTTTTCTCCGGACATTTTTCGCCGGACATTTTTTTCCCACATTTTTCGCCGACAAATTTTCAGAAATATTTCCATGGATATTCACAAAAAATAGAAATAAATTCAATATCTTAGAATTTTCACAACGACTCATGGAAATATTATGTCCGGCGAAAAATATCGGGGAAAAAAATCCGGCGAAAAATGTCGGGAAAAAATGTATGGCGAAAAATGTCCGGCGAAAAGTGTCTGGCGAAAAATGTCGGGAAAAAAAATCCAGCGAAAACTGTCGGGAAAAAATGTCTGGCGAAAAATGTCCGGCGAAAAATGTCGGGAAAAAATGTATGGCGAAAAATGTCCGGCGAAAAGTGTCTGGCGAAAAATGTCGGGAAAAAAAATCCAGCGAAAACTGTCGGGAAAAAATGTCTGGCGAAAAATGTCCGGCGAAAAATGTCTGGCGAAATTTGTCGACGCAAAAAGTCAAGAAAAAATTATGCGGCATAAAAATCTGGCAAAACTAGTCCGTTTGCCCGAGAGTGAGTACAATCAATTCCTAGCATAGAAAACTCCCCTGGGATGCATTATTTGAAAAAATTGACTTAAAATTTATGAGTTAGGGGTGCCAAAAATCGTGTTCCAAAATCGACATGTGGGAATAAATGGATTAATACACCTTTTTAGCCATGAGAAACGTCTCCTTATTTTTGCTAGTTGCGGCTTGTCTCCTCGCAATTACAGCTGGCGATACTTTTCAAGACAAATTGCAACAAGTTCTAACCAAACTTAAAAAACGACAAGCTGTGAATGACGAACTCCCACCACTAGCCCACGTTCATTCTGAAGACTGTGGTTGCCAGACTGCGGCACCTGCTCCCCCAGGTGGTGGCGGTGGCCCAGCTCCAGCTGGAAACTTTGATGCTTATGGTATGGGTAGCAATCAAAACATGTATGGTTATGGTTATGAAGGAAACAAATGGGGTAGTGAATATCGGAATCGCCAAAATAAATATGGTTATCAGTTAGACTAATTGTATCAAATTTAATACTAAAAATAAAATTTTTATGGCGGTCTAATTTTAACAATCCAAAATTCTTTGAAACAACAAATTTTTTGGCAATTGTGTTCAGCCACGCAATCATTCTTTTAGACACTTTCAGGAATCTCTTTTGTTGTATTGTTATGTCTTTGTCCTTTGTAAATTTTATAAAAAATCTGTACCATGTATCTTAAAATATTATAAAAGGTAAAGCTTGGTGCATAATTTTTTCTATATCAAAAATGGGCAACTTTGCACTTTTTGGGAGACCTATTTTGCGATGCTTTCTAATATCCGTTTTAAATATGATTTTATCTATAGCAGCGACTAAATGCGGTCTAAGTTCTAATAATAGAACTAGTTCTCCGGTGCATTTAGTACGAGTTGTTGGTGGTACCATTAGTAAACTAGGAGACTGGCCTTGGGTTGTATCACTTGTTGTCTATTATCCAGATGGTATTTCTTTGTGTGCTGGATCTATACTCTCTGAAAAATATATCCTTTCTGCTGGACATTGTACTGTAGATGAATATGGTCATAATACTTCTAGTTATGCCATAGTCAACGTGGGAACAATAGATGATGAAATTGGCAAAAGTTATAAGGTTAAATCTATGATTGCACATCCGGAATTTCATCTTGATCCGGATGCGCCCGAAAATGATATCGCACTTTTTGAAGTTTGTTATTATTTAAATTTGTCATTTTATTTTTAAAATCCCGTCGTTTCCTTGCCAGGGGTACTAAAGGCCAAATATTTTACGAATTACCGTAAAACTTCTAATAGAATCCCATGGGGCTCTATCAGAAGGTGTTAATGATTGCTCTTTTAAAAATCGAGTTTAAACCGGATTTCTTCGAGCGACCACTTTTTGGATAGCTACTGTAGAAAGGAACGTTCTATAAAAGAAATTATTGAAAAATAATTTATTTTCGCTAAGTTATGGCCCTTTGAATTTGAAAAAGTTGAAAAAAATTAAATTTTTTTCAAAAAATCATATCTCCGTGATCGAAGTCATTGTCAATAATTTCTTTTACATAATGTTCCTCATACGCTTAGCTATTCAAAAAGTGGTCGCTCGAAGAAAATCGACTTAATTTTGATTTTTGGTGGATTTTTGAATGTAAGGCTTAAAATTTTTTAAATTTTTAAAAAAATTCAAAAGGCCATATCTCGACGAAAATAAAATATTTTTCAATAATTCTTTATATAGCATATCCTCAGGGCTATCCAAAAAGTGCTTCTCGAAGAAATCCGATTTAAACTCGATTTTTAAGAGAATTTTTACGTTTACATGGGATTCTATTAGAAGTTTTACGGTATTTCGATCAAAATCCTTATCTATGATGTTAAAGTAATGCACGCACTGCTAAGTTTGGCAAAAAATTTAGGTAGAAGAATCTATTAAATTTGACAAAAACGTTGGGCCAATTTGTCTTTTATGCGATTTTCAAGAAACTCATCTTGAATTATCTACGGCAATGGGTTTTGGCAAGATACATGATAAGAGTAATATTTTTTATCATATATGGTGCGTTAAAAGTTTCCTAACACTTTTAAAGTTTATGCTAGACTTCGTAGAAAAATTTTTTTTATATTTTGAAAGAGCATGTTGAAAAACGATGATCTCTAAAGAATCATCGAAAAATATTTTCAAGATCTCTAGCGACGACGGTTCAGGTTTCTACTGCGGTCTTTCTTGCGGCGGTTTCTAAGTTTCCTTCAGCAATAAATTCTTGTATAAAAATTGACAATGCGCAATCGATTGCAAAATTTTGACAATAGTCCCGAAAGAAAAGTTTCATACAGAATGAAAAACAATTTTTACTTGAGATTGTATTTGTATGCATTTGTGGTGTCGCTTAGATGTTATAATTTAAAAAACTTTATTATCTTTTATTTAAAACATTCTAGATGGGAATCCAATTGGCAATAATCAACTTTATGATGCAGAAATCCCATTACAAGCTCCAGAACATTGCGGGTAATTTTTACAAACTTATAACGATTTTAGATATTTTTATTTTTAGGTCGACTTTATTTCACAATAATGAAACCGAGATTTGCGCTGGTGGTTTCCAGAAGGGAACTGAAGAGGTTGTTATGGTAACTTCATAATAATATTCGACTTTCAGGGCGATAGTGGTGGTCCTCTTGCAATTTATCGTACAAATGCTTGTTCTGGATCTCAACAAGGTACTTGGTATTTAATTGGGATAACATCTACTGGAGAATATGAATTGAATAATGGAGAAAAGAATGGAACCAAAGGATATGATCATGGTAAATTTAGGTTTTGTATAGTAAATATTAACATTTAGGCGTGTATACTCGTGTCTCAGCTTATCATGATTGGATCAAAGAAGCTACAAAAGGAGAAGTTACATGCTGTGGCAAATCATAATTGATCAAGCATAAATAATTTATTTAAAAGGCTTATAATAAATTGGCTACATTACTAAGTGGTTTTTCTCTCTCTCTCTTTTTCTCGTGCAGAAGTCTCAGTTTCTACTTCCACCAGGAGCGATTTGATTTTGTGTGATTATTCTTTGGTTGCATTCCGTTTTCGACTGCTTTTAAATTTGTTGCTAACATGAGCTATTGCATACACTTATTCGAAATTAAAGCCACTTGTCAAAACATTTATTCCTCAGAATTGTTACATACACCATAGGAGTACCACCGATAGCTGCTGGAATTTGAGAAGGCTGCGAGGATTCTTGAGCTTGGCTAGATGTCGCGACGACCAAACAAGAGTGTAACAAATTCAAAACATTCTTTCAATATACAAAAAAAGACATTTATTGTAATTTTTATGTAGTGTTTATTTTGTTCACTAAATAAAATTTCAAAACATTTATTCCTCAGGGCACAAATATACTTTGAACCGGTTAAAATTGCAATAACATTTGAAAAGCAAGTGGTCCCATATATTTGGCATAGAGTTTTACTCTGTGCTCGTAAAATTCTGGAATTTTCGATCGGATACTTCCATACAAAACTTTAGCACCATTATATAAGCAAGGTAGTTGTTCAATATCATCATTTTGTTCAGCTTTCATGCAACTTTCACAAACAATCATGTATGCCGAGATTCATAAGGTTGAGCACGGATTTTTGGCAGGAGTAGTTTTGGAATCTAAATATTAATTGAACATTAAAACAACAAAGTTAAGAAAAAGATCGTTTTGTTTTTTACAAATGTATGAAACATTTGAAATATTTGTAGAATATTTCAAACGGTCACATTTTTATCTAGGAATCGTGATACAACATCGGTATAAAACCAAATGGCATGCAACATCGGTATAAAACCAAATGTTCACGCAGTCCCATGGGACTGCGTGAAATAAGTATTAAACATAAAGAAGTATGATAAATTTTTACCCATTGCATGCAATTTTCACAAAGAATTTCACTCGGTTTAAAATTGGCTTTATATGAGAGCTTTTTCGTCGTTTGTACAAACAACGACATACTATGATAAAGTATCTCGGGGTGAGTTGTGGATAATTGTTTTGTAAGCACAATTTCGCTAAAAAATTTAATTCACTTTATAGTAAAATTTTGTTAATAAATTTTCGGCTCTAAAGCGCACTTTTCTTTCTCTACATCTCTCTCGTATCATAGAGGGATGGATTCGAGCCTCTGTTAAAATATGTCTTACTTTAAGACTGAAAATGTGCCCAAGTTGAGAAAAGCATAATCTGGATCATAATAAAAATATTGTGATAAAAGACAACGAGGTAGAATATCTATCACTCCTACTCCAATAATTCTTCCATCAAGCAAATACTAAAAATATTAGACTGTATCTGAACCCAAAATACCAGGATTTTTGTGATTTTTGATTTTTTTAAAATTTGTTCAAATTGGCGCTTTGAAGGGGTCTATGTGAGAAAAAAACGCTTCCTTAACACTCGCGTGGACCTTGATCACTTGTATTTATTTCCAGACATTTTGACATGCTAAAAACAATGCTGCAAAAAAATTTTTGAAAAAAAGTCATTTTAGGGGTGTTTTGGGCCCCATCTTGTTTTTGGAGTGATGAGGCGCTGCTAGAAAAATTTGTTTCCACAAATTCATACCTGTAAATGGTAAGTACCATAAATTTTGCCGCTGTCTTGGTCAAGATTTTCGAATGGAGTTTCGGTATAATCCAAAAATTCATCTATCCCATGTATAAGATTATGAAATTTTTCTTGATACTTCTTATATACAATAAAAGATTCTATAACTCTTTCATAGAATTCTAATGAATTTATGGCGACTAAACGAGTCTGAAACAATAAATATTTGTATACAATCTTAAGGATTTGTCCTGTCTACTGCTGGATGATTATTCTTGTGTTTTATATGAAGATTTTTTAGTAGTAAGTTTTGGAAGTTGAGGAATTTTCTGGGTTTAGAGCAGCATGGTCTCTATTATCCCTCCCTCTCAGGCTCTATCTTTGCTATTGATGAAGACATTATCAATATGAAACAACCTCAAGTTTGTGCTTGTTCACTCCTTCTTGGAATTCAACGCATTGTTTTAGACGATATTCGACCTTCTTTTTACGCTTTTCTTCCTTCTTTTTACGCTCTTCTTGATACCAAATAAGGGTTAGAGAGACTTTATAATAACAAAAAGTCTGAAAAATATACTTTGTTAATATCAACACCTTTCTGTGCAAGTTTGTTCAGCTTTCGATCTTTTCGAAATTGTTTCAGCTTCTTTCCTTTCTGTCGAACTGGAACTTTTGTTAAGTCAACATTTGGGGCTATTGAGGGACTACTTTGGGCTCGTTCCGGACTCGTTTGTTGTCCATTTACAGTCAGCGGAGGTAAATGGCTAAAATTTTTAGTTAGCAAGGTTGGTGTTTGGTTGTATGCTCGTTCTGCCAAGTTTCGGTTTTATTAGACTGGCATATAAGTAATGTTGCTTTTCGAGGAACTCAACTTCAAACGAGCATATCTCAGTGTTTATCTCATGAAACTTGGGGATCTACCGTTTTTGGATATGGAGAAAATTTTAAAAATGTTTTCGAAGCGAGCTGATACCGAAATTCGCATATGAGGCAATGGCGCCCACGTTGTAAGTTACACAATTTTTAGTTAACAAGGTTGTAAGTTACAACGTGGGGCAAGTTGGTGGGGCAACTGTATAACTTGGGGCAAATGTCCGTGGGGGCAAATGGGATGGCGCCGAGGCAATACAATAATAAGTTTCATATGCAAATCAAAATAGTAAAAAATCGATTTCTCCATGGAGAAGGCCGTTTCGGAAAGTTTTTTCTAAGATCATGAGGAACAACTTTGTAAATATCACTTTTTATGAAAACCTTTGTGTATTATAGGATCGCCAGATTGTAACGTTAAAATCTGGCGATCCTACTTATATGCCAACTTACTAGCTGTTTCGATTAGAGACCAAAATTTGGCTCTTGTCAGATCATCTTACCCATTTTCATGTTTAGACTGCACCAATTTCGTAGGCCTTTTATCAAATTTCAAAAAATCGGACATGATCTTTAAAACATTTTTCTGACTTCTTAACATTTGGAATTTATTCACTTCAACTCTGTAAATTAAATATTTTGTATATATATGTGGAACTTTTGGGCTAAAAATTTTGTCTCACTCAACCCCCGCCAAAATGACCCTTTTGGGCTAGTTTATTCTATAGATACAAAGGTTTCAAGAAATCCATGAAACGTTTGAAAAATCCACAAAACGCGTTTTTGCTCTTCTGGATCTTCTAGAACTTCAGTAGAATCGACTATCTCAAAAATTGTCATTTTTGCAATTTATTTTTCAAAAATTATCAATTCTTTAAATTTTTACCCATTTTTTTCACACATGAGATAAAGGGGGGACAGTTCCAGATGAAGTGATGAGGTAATGACATGATTTTGAAATTTTCACTTAAAAATATACATTTTTCAAGTTTTTGATGTTACAAAAAAATGTTTTTTTTTTTGAAAAATGGCTAAGAACATAATGGTCCTCCTTTATGATTTTCTTCAGCCGACCTGCGACCGATCGATTCATGAAGAGGTGTTTTCAAAATTTTCGGCGATGATGGAGTGGTGGGGGAGGGGCGGCCCCCCCTATTTGAATAAAATTTTACCTAATCCCATAAGTTGGACAACAGGTTAAATCTTGCATAAATTTGCTCAAAATTCTGGCGAATCTAAACTTTTTATTTGTTGAAAGTTGTAAAATTTGCGACTACCTAATCCATCCACGATCGTTTAATTCATTAAATTGTCCTGGTGTCATTTTCTCTGCATATAGCTCTAAATTTTTTTCATGCCTTAGTTTTTCATATTAAAAAAAAATAAAAATTACGGAATTGCCATTTTGAGTTAAATGGCGATTTGCAATAAGTGCAAGGTGAGGAGAATTTAACTATTCCGTAGTTATGAAAGGAAACAATAGGATCAGTCATCTTAATCTAAATAAAATAGGAATAAAAATTAAATGATCCATTATTAGAAATGTCAATGTCCTAATCTAAAAAATTTTTTTGTAAAAAGTCGTTTCTAGGAGTAATTTTATGCGAGGAATCGAATTCGAGCATTCCTGCGGCGTTAAAATGCTTTCTTGACATTGTTTCAGCGAAAGTTCGTTTTTTTATATCAATAATCTTCGAAAAATTTACTTTCTAAAAATTGTCACCTAAACGAATATATTTATAAAATCATGAAAAATTTAAAAAACTAAAATTTTCGCCGAATTTAAGGTCAGGAAAGCATTTTCACGCTGTAGTGCGCGCATTCGATTCTTCGCATAAAATTACCTACAAAAATTTTTTTTTGGAGATTTTTTAAGGTTCCCTTTATGTTTTGAAAAAGTTGGAATTTTTTTAAAAAAGGTCTTGTTTTTGAAAAAATTTCATTATTTTTAAATAAAAAATAACCTATTTTTTCCTTTAAAAAATCAAATTTTTCGTTTTAGCAAAAAAGTGCCCCTCATGCTTAGAGGTCCAGCTACTTCCTTGACCCCCCCCCATTGTGACCTTGTCGAGTACAATTCCAAAAATTATCGAGTTGGCGAATTTTTTTGTCAACGCACTCTGCGCGACAAAGTTTTTTCAAAATGCCCTATTATTAAGGAAAAAAACTAGCGCGAATTTTTTTTAACATATGCATCATTTTTTAAATGTTTAGTAAACAACTATTTTACGAAAAATTGGAAAATGCACATACTCTTTTGTATAAATGGGCTGAAAAAATGAATCAGTGAAACAAGAAAGTCGTTGATAAAATTTGATAAGGCGCACGCATTTAATTGTTCAACTTCAGAGTATCAGTATTTAGGAAATAAATGGTCCTAACAAACAACATAAGGAGTGCATATGATTTTTCGGTTGACCCCTCAATTTTTTTCCTTCTTATGCTGAGTGTCATCACTAGGGGTAAGGAGGAATAGGAAAGCAAGTCCCCTACCCGAAAATGACCAAGTTC
Organism: Acrobeloides nanus; assembly: GCA_900406225.1. Classification (NCBI taxonomy): domain Eukaryota; kingdom Metazoa; phylum Nematoda; class Chromadorea; order Rhabditida; family Cephalobidae; genus Acrobeloides; species Acrobeloides nanus. The sequence continues at coordinate 10,458 of OZJO01019845.1, forward strand.
ATGAAAAATTACAGGGACACCTCATTACAGGAGAACAAAGAAAAATTCAAAATGATTCATTTAATAAATCGATCATCCCATCGTTTGAAATCATCTCATCGTTTGAAAAAGAATGGTAATCAGACTTAATTCAACTAAATGTCATTCTTCCAATAACAAAAAATACATTTTTTGTAGTTTTCTATGAATCGTTTATTTTCCATACTTAATAAACAAAATTTAAAAAAAAACATTTGTCCCCCCCCCATTGCACAAATATATACGTTAAATCGGTTAAAATTTCATTTGAAACATTTGAAAAGCAAGTGGTCCAGCATATTCGATAGAGCATGGAAAACCGATAAAAATTATTCGGTTTTTTTGTGAGTTTCGGTCCTTTTTATCGGTTTTTCAATCCTTTGGTTCCGATCGGTTTTTTTCTTTCGATCTTTTTTTATCGATTTTTCCGGTTGTTTTAATAAATTTTTCATCAAAAATCGACTTTTTATAGCAATTTTCGGCAAAAGTTGCAAAAATGACTAAACTTTGACATTTTTCACCGAAAATAGTCTTTTTTTGAGCACTTTTCGGTAAACTTTAGACATTTAGTTGAAAACTTTTAAAGTCGTTGAGACTTTTGATTTTTTTCGACTTTTTTTCGATTTTTTAACCTTCGGTTGGTTTTTTTGTTTCGGTCTTTTTTATCGGTTTTTCAAACATGCGTTTTTGGTTCGGTCTTTTTCGGTTTCAGTTTCCAAGCTCGTGAAAAATTCGGTTTCCATTGATAGAGACATCAAAATAAGGTTGAGAACAACCCACAGAAACACACAGAATGAAAAATAAAGTTATTTATGTTTATAAACGAAAGAAATAATTTTACAATGTTTAGCATTTATGAACAGGTTGTTTACAAACAAAATCTCTCATAACTACCCAACAATTGTCATCATCCCAAGCATTAGTCAATTTTTCATGTCCAATTACTGTGTCAGGATGGACGTCTATACAATTTGCAGGAGAACCTAAAACTTATATTGAATATTAAAAAGATATTTGTAAAATTAAAAATACCAAATTGCCCTGCTCCATCGGGCTCACCATCGCCCCATTTGGTATAGTCTACTGGAGAGCCATCGGTCCATGTAAAATTTTTACCAGTTACAATTGCTTCCAAGCCTATCCATACTCCGGAGTCAACATTTGATGTTGTTTGCCCTGTTCTGGTCAAATCTAAAATTTATTTGGAAAAGCCTGCCATCACTTCGGGATACTTCCTTCTCAGTTTTAAAAATAGAATTTCGAAATTTTTTAGCAATAAACACTCGAAAACAGAAGGGAATTAAAAACAAAAAATTACTTAAAATAAATTCTTCTTCGATATCAGAATGTATTGATACTAAATGAGAATTTTGTGATACACAAATTTGTTCAGCATCACTCCAGTTAGCATTATTTTGGACCTAATTTGTACAATATAAAAGATATTAAACAAAATTACTATACTTACCAAGTAGCAAGAATTTGTTTGATTAAAACGAATCCAGCCAGAAGGGCAGCACGTGGGTGTAATAAAAGTCGTCGGCGGAGCGGCTGGAAATGTTGTAGTAGTTGTTTTTTGTTTAGTTGTTGATGTTGTTATAATCGGTGCGGTAGCTGACCCAGTAGCTACCGGTGTAGCAGTTGTCAAATTAGCTGTCGGTGCAGCAGTTGACCCAGTAGCTGGCGGTGCAGCAGTTGACCCAGTAGCTGGCGGTGCAGCAGTTGACCCAGTAGCTGGCGGTACAGCAGTTGACCCAGTTCCTGCCGGTGCAGAAGTTGACTCATTAGCTATCGGTGCAGCAGACGACCCATTAGCTACCGGTGCAGCAGTTGACCCAGTTCCTGCCGGTGCAGACGTTGTCCCATTAGATATCGGTGCCGCAGTCGACCCATTAGCTGGTGGTGCAGCAGTTGTCACATTAGCTGCCGGTGCAGCAGTTGAATCAGTTCCTGCCAGTGCAGACGTTGTCCCATTAGATATCGGTGCCGCAGTCGACCCACTAGCTGCCGGTGCAGCAGTTGATCCAGTAGCTGGTGGTGCAGCAGTTGACCTAGTAACTGCCTTCGTAGTATTATTAATAGTTAAAGTTGATGTATGTTTTGTATGCTTTTCTGAAGATTTAGAACTGGATTCCGAGCTATACGAATCAGAGGATTGACAATGGCATTTCCGATGCCTTTTTCGATGTCGCCCACATTTACCAGTAACATCAACTATCAAAAAGCAACAGAGGAGAAATAGTACAGCTAGTTTATAATTATTATACATTTGCCAACTATAGCGATAATATTAAAGATAAAATCCAATCGAGAACTGTATAGATCAAGGCTTTTGTTGCTATTATTTAAAGATAATTTTTGTGGGGGCTTATTGTTTATAGTTGAAATGTCAAATAATTTTTGATTCTAACAATATCTAAAAAACATCCTTCAACCTTTCTATTCATACCAGATCGTTAATTTATCTTTGAATTTTCAACAAGAAATAAATAATATCTATGTAGGCTTTGTTGTTCAATCAACACAGATCACTAAGTTCT
>OZJO01019847.1:0-16162 GCA_900406225.1 Acrobeloides nanus
TATGGCGAACATTTTCTAAGTGTTTTTAGAAAAAGTTGAAAATTTTTGAAAAAATTGATTTTTTTGACCCCATGGATGGACCCCAAAAAAATCAATTTTTTCAAAAATTTTCAACTTTTTCTAAAAACACTTAGAAAATGTTCGCCATAGCCAAAAACGGTGGAAAATGTCGAAATTTTGACGAAAGAAATCAAATAAAAGTGTTTTGGAGGTCCCTTAATTTCAAAGAAAACGCTATTTTTGGCATAAAAACCCGAATTTTACCCCTAAACCGAACTAGGGAACTCTAATTTTGATGTTTTCGTAACTACCAGGGCCTATAGAATCAGTTACAATCGTTTTTAAAAAAACTGGGAGTATCACCTGGTGAATGTCCCTTGTAAGCCCAATCTTAAGGTTAAGCTTAAAGGGGGAGTCTCATTTACCTCGGGGACTCCACTTAAAGCCCACTTCTCAAATCTGATCATTTTCTACGATCGATCGTCTGGAGGTAGTGGCAGCTTTCATGTTCATCGGGTGTACTTGGTTCGGTTGCACACAGGTGACATGCTTTGTCTGATTCTTTAGTTCCAATTACGTTTTTGCGAAGCCATAGGATGGGAACAAGGGATGGATTGGTTTTTGTTACTTTTGTCTGTAAGCCACTCATTGCCAGTATCGTCATGCATGATCAAGTGGATCAAACTTTACACAACTCTTTTGTCGGATTTTTATGACAACTACATAGTTACACATTTTACTAAAGAGATGTCAAGCTTTGAAGAGATTCAAATTTTTGCCTATAGAAAAGGAGTGAACAAAAATTTTTTAGCCACTCTTTGAAGATCTACAAAAATTTACAAACTCATCACCTCTCCGAACCGAGCAAGAGAGTTTTAGTTTGAATAGAGCTCCTTGTAAAACAAAAATTCAAGTGCCGAGAGCCTCTGGTGCCGAACGGGAGTGGCTTTTTTTTCCTGCTCTCATCCAAGAATTTTTAATGAGCGACGGAAAAATTAGAAAATCGAAAAAATTATAAAAAAAGAGTGTTAAATTTTTTTGAGAAAAGGATTGTCACGTGATTTAAAAAATTAGCACTTTTCTAAAAGCTTAAAATTGATATTTTAGCAAATTTTTTTACCCAAAAATAGCAAACGCATATTTTTGAGCTCATTGACATATAGCAAATCAATTTCCCTTTACTAACAGACACTAGTGGCTCAGTGGCAGTGTTCCAGTTTTGATAGATTGCTATCATTAGTTCGACTCCCACTTGTCTAATATTATTTTTCTTAATACACAAGGAAATGATGATTCTATAATCCATTCATTGAAGGTGTCAGTGGCGGATCATGGTTGGGTCTTGCCTTGAAATGTTCTATTTCAAGGTGGATATTTTAGACTCGACTGCCACATGAAGACACAAGATTTTAAATCGGCTCTGATCCTTGTTAAAATTTTTAATTTCAAAAATATTTTAAATTGTAGATTAAAAATTTATGCAAATTGTTTTTTTTATCAAAAATCATAAACACTAAATTATCATTTTTTTTCTCTATATTCAGTGGCGTATCTAGGAGGAACGAGTTGATCCCTGTCCCAATCCTTGAAAATTAAAATTTTATCTTATAAATACTACTATAAATTCAAGTATCGTTGAGCGGGTCGTCTAAGTTGGGCACTATAACTTTCGCCACGTTTCATGTTCCCCAACAATTTTCGGGCCCAAGAATCATGATAAATCCCGCGAACTTTTGGAACACCCCAATACAATGCAGGTTTCGAAAAGTTTTAAAAAGGTGTCCCCGAATTTTACGAATTGGCCGAGACAATTCAAGAGTTTGTGTGCGAAAGTCTTCAACAATCAAAATTCGATATACCAGACGCTCGTTACATAATCGTCCTTGTTACGCATATACTATTATTCTATCTCTTTATAACACTTAACTAGCCGTTCCTCCCTAATCTCTTTCACGTTCGACACGGACCGTTGCATTTCCGATCAATGAACTATAGTGTCTCTCATTTTGTGTGTTGTGACGAGGCACAACGTGTGAGACACAGTTCATTGATCGGAAATGCAACGATCCGTGTCGAACGTGAAAGAGATCCGCGATGAACGGCTAGTCAAGTATTATAATGTTCTGTGGCCTGTTGCTGAACTCGGAAAATGGAAATTTCGGTATTTTTACATGTATTTTTTGAAAAATTTCCGCTTTCTATTTTCCGTTTTCCATTAAACAAATATGGAAAAACGAAAACGAGTCCGTTTTCCATATTGGGGGTGGGATAACACGATAATGTCTTCATGCTACTCCCTCCCTCGGAGGAAGGGTAGCATGAAGACATTATCGATCAAAAAGTGAAAAATTATAGGGAAAAACAGTTTTCAACCAATTATAGTTGATAAAAAAATATGAGTCTATGAAATTGAAATGTTGGAATCTCGAAAAATAGCTAAATTATTCATTTTTCGTTATTTTTAAACCTTTTATATACTTTTTGTGGTATTTTACATTTTATAGATCGCATAAAACATGTGGAATGATTCCGACTCAGATGAGCATCCACCAAGAAAAAGAGCTCGATTGTATGCTAGAAGAGAATACCCGGATCCCGACGAATTTCGCGAGCGATTTCACCTTACTTCCGCTTTATAGAAGCTTCACCAAGATATTGGCCAATTTCTTATTCCGGGTGATGCAACAAATAGATCGATTGACTCGGCACAAACTATTACTTGCTTTGCGATTTTTTGCAACTGGACACTTCTACTATTCCGTCGTCCGTTTCGGAATTATCATTCTGATGATTTCGTTTTTTGGTGGATGCTCGTCGTCATCAGAATGATTCCGAATCGGACGACGAGCGCAATAGTAGAAGTGTTTAGTTGCAAAAAATCGCAAAGCAAGTAATAGCTTGTGCCGCGAATCAATCGATCTGCTTAGGTCTAAGCCTAATTTTGGGTTTCTAAATTTCGGGTTCTAAATTTCGAACTTTCTCAATTTTAAGTTAAATTTTGATTTATAAATTTAGGATTCTAAATTTTTGGCCATAGCGGAAAAATGTTTTTCCCTATAATTCACTTTTTGATCGATAATGTCTTAATACATCATGCTATCCCCTCTTCCGACTCTTATGTTATCCCACCCCCAATATGGAAAACGGACTATGGATTTTGATAGTCCGTTTTTCGTGTATCGCATGTTGAATTATTTTATCCCTTTGTGGATGTTGTGTTATTTTAAGGTGTGAATTTCGATATTCGAATTTTCGTTTTATAGAGCTATTGTTGTCCGATTGTTTTATTTAAAGTTTTTATTGTAGATTTTGAAATTATTTTATTTTGGATTCTATTTGCTATCTATCATTAATTCTGAAGAATGATGGTTAAGTAATTTGCATATGATGAAACAGAAAAGTCAAGTGCATGATAAACGTGCGGAAGTTGAAAGCAAATGGAAAGTATCCAGCGAAACTCTAGTTGATCCAAAAGAGCTGCTATGGAAAGGCAACATTTGGGAACTATATCAAAAGGGGTGAACTAAAGCTTTTAGACTTACCACCAATTGAGAAAGCCATTCGCGTTCTTTCTATTATAACAAAACTTTTCGGGATTTGCTTTGTTATATTTGGTTTCATATGCACTTTGGCTTTGTTAGCGGATGCCTTTAAGCTTATTGGTGGTCGAGGAGTTGGTAGGAATTTTAGTACAGGGTGGGCCAAAAAAAGTGGCTTTTTATTTTTGGGATCCGGAAATTTATTTTTCTAAAAATGACCCCTCTAGGTATAATTTGATGCGGGGAATTAATTGCGCACATTCCCAGAGGGTGTAAAAGCTTTCCTTACCCTGTCTCAAAGAAAAATTGGTTTTGAAGCGAAAATGGTTCTTTTTAAAGGGATGTGCAGATCTGGGATCAATCTCGGTCAAAATTTTTTTTCGAAAAATGACTTTTTAGGGGTAATTTTATGCGGGGAACACGAATCTGGCGTCAGATTTTGATTTTGACCTGTCCTTCACGACCATACAGGGATGCCGAATCGTAAAATCACTAAAATGAGATCCAATCGAGGACACTAGGGGGTTTTCGGGTACGAGAAACACGAATATGGCATTTTTAGAAAAATAAATTTCTGGGTCCTAAAAAATATATAAAAAGCCAATTTTTTGGCCCACCCTGTAAAAACTAGAGAAAAAATTGTTCCAGGACGAACCATACAATCCAGTCGATTTATCCAAAACCCCGTATCGGCTTCGATTATTGGCATGGTCATAACCTTGCTTATACAAAGCAGTTCGACATTATCAAGTGTACTTGTTGGGATGATTGCTGGAGGGCGTATGATTTTAGTTTTCAAAAATTTTTCCCAATTAGGCTGCGCGCTAACCGTCTCTAACAGGTGATTGAGACGCTAAACGTCTCAAATTCGAGATGGCGTCTCGACCTTGTTTGAGTTAGCCGGAGTATTGACTCGAAAACCCTGAATTTTACATTTTTTTATTGGGCGCTTTTAAAAAACAAAGACGGCATTCTTGATAGCTCGACGAGATGAACAAAACGACACCAAATTTATCCAATTTGATCATTTTTTGGGTTATTGAAACGAAAACTCTGATTCAGGATGGGGGTATAAGAACATATAAAATAAGATCGTATAGCGCAGTCGGATAGAGTGTTGTTCTTTAATCCAAAGATACAGGGTTCGAGTCCCGTGTGTGTATATGTGGCTTGCCTCCCAAAATAAGGGGATCTGGAAAAATGTTGACCAAAAAAAGGTTGCCGAAAAATTGCGGGGGGTACGATTCAGGGTTTTTGTTTCAATAACTCAAAACAATTATAAATTGCATAAATTTAGTGTCGTTTTGTTCGTCTCGTCGAGCTATCAAGAATGCTGTCTTTGTTTTGTAAATACATCAATAATTAAGCGTAAATTTAAAAAAAGCGTATATTAAAAAATGTAAAATTCTGAGTTTTCGTGTCAATACTCCGAGTAATTCAAACGAGGTCGAGACGCTATACTTCTCGAATTCGAGACGTTTAGCGTCTTGATCACCTCTTCGAGACGGTTAGCACACAGCCTTATAAATTTAGTGTTAACGGTTCATCAAGCCATTCCAATCATGTTGGGCTCGGAAATGGGTGCTTCTTTAATAAATGCTTTAGTTAGCCTGACCCAAGTTGGGAATCGAGACCAGTTTCGGAGAGCATTCGCTGCTGTCACCGTCAATGATGTGTTCAATTTTTTGTCGTATTTTATCTTAATGCCGATTGAAGTTGGAACTGGTGTGTGTAGGATTTTTTCTTCAAAAATTCTAAAAATCAAGTTTTATAGGAGTCATCGAAAAAATCAGTGGTGCTATAGTTCAGCCTTTGAGTGGTGTCAAAGCTAGCGAGATAAAAACTTTGAATTTTTTAACGGATCCTGTGTTGAATTATATTATTCGGGTATGTTCTTATATAAGATGTATAATGTTTGTCTGTGCGGACCAGTGACGTAGGCAGGGGTGCGGGCCCTAATTCTATTTTTGAGTAAAAATTAAATTTTTTGCTCAAGAATCGAAATATTTCTCAAAATCGAATTTTTGCTCAAAAATTGAATTTTTACTCAAAATCGAAAAATTTTGGCCTCGCTTTTTTCAAAAATTCTAATGGTTTCCAATTATGATTTTTCACCAAAAATGACCAAATTTATATTTTTTTCACCAAAAAGTTTCATTTTCCTAGCGTTTTTAGCTTAAAAACAAGCATTTCTCAAAAAAAATTTTTGAAAAACTTTTTTTTAGATAAACGAAGATGCGATAGATAAAGCAGCATTGGCGGACGAGAATTCAACTTTACTGAGTTCCGAAGCGACTTTTATCTATCGTTGTGTTGATCTCAGAACAAGTGAATATTTTACGTTTTGTAAGAGCATTTTGTTTACCTTAAATTGTTGAATTTTTTGGCCCATACGACCACCTTTTTACTTACTCCTATTTGTCGGATACCACTATTGGCATTATCCTATTGGTAATCTCAATTGGAGCACTGATTTCCTGTTTGATCGGCATTGTCAAATTAATGCAGGCACTCTTGGGTGGGCAAATCGGAATTCTCGTGAGGAAATTGATGGACAAGGATTTACCATGGCCATTTACATGCTTCACAAATTATGTTGTTATGGTAGTAGGATGTGTTATTGTCATGATTGTATGTACTGATGCACAAAGTACAACAAGTGTGTGTCATCCTTTTCATCGGTCAGAAATATGCGAATTTTGATAGTTTGTTCATAGTGACAACGGAGACAAAATTGTCCTCGTTGTCACTATGAACAAATTATATCGCGCCTAAAATATGATCGGAGACAAAATTGTCACTTTTTGTTACTTTATGTATCACTAATTGTTTGGTGAATTTTAAATACAGGGTGTATAAAAAAATCGTAATTTGGGCGATTTTTTCATGTTTTTTCGACTTTTTTTTTCGACCCTATTAGGACTAATTTTTGTCGGTGAATCGATTATGCTCATTTCCAATGCTTCCCTGGCCCTAAATCAGGGAATCGGAGTATGTGTATTGAAGCGATGACCAATTTTTGCTATACTACTAAATCAAATTTCCTTTGATTCAGGATTTAAGCTTCGGGAATGCGCGCAATCGATTCCCCGCATAAATTACCCCCAAAAAATCATTTTCAAGCAGAAAATCTAAAAATTTTCGATTTTCGCTTCAATACACACACTCAGATTCCTTTATTCATGGCATGGGAAGCGTTTTCAAGCTTTGGAAATGCGCAAAGTCGATTCCCGCATAAAATTTTTTCATTTTTTGAAAAAAAATTTCGGGCCGAAAAAACATGAAAAAATCGCCCAAATTCCGGTTTTTTATACACCTTGTAGTAACAAATTAAGATCCAATCAAGTGGAGTTTTTCGTGCCGTCTTGACCCCATTGGTTGGAATTGGTGTTGTAACATTGGAAAGGCTATACCCTTTGTTATTGGGAGCAAATGTTGGTACGACTTTTACGGGTGTTCTTGCAGCCTTTTCGGCTGATCCTGCGAAAATTAAAGAGTAATATTTTTTTGATAAAAATAAAAGATATGCTTATTGTTCAGAACTAGGGTAGATGGGATTGGGATTTTTTTTCAAGATCGAAAAAACGAGGTCAGAATTTTTTCTTCGGTATCCCGAAATTCCGAAAATCGGGATTTTCGGGGTTTTTTTCAAAAAAATTTTTTTAATTCAAAATTTTCGGAAAAAATCCCGGAAATTGACGGGGTCAGGTCCGGGATTCCCGATTTCGGAAAATCCTGGCCTGAAGGAAAAAATGTGCTAAAAATAGAAAAATTCGACCAAAATTATTAATGTGCTAAAAATTGAAAAATTTGTTAAAAATCGAAAAAATTCGTCAAAAATTAAAAATTTTGTCAAACATTGAAAAATTTGTCAAAAATTGAAAAATGTGCTAAAAGTTGAAAAATCGAAAAAATTTGACAAAAATTGAAAAATTCGCGGATCCCATCTACCCTATTCAGAACCCTCCAAATGGCACTAGCACAAACTGTTTATAATCTAATTGGCGTGATTTTATTCTACCCTATTCCTTTTATGCGACGTATTCCTATAAACATTGCCAAAAAGTTGGCCAATAAAACTTCAAAGGTTAGATTTATGGCTTAAGGATGCACAAGTAGTGATGCTCAACATTACAAAAAATAACGTCTTGTCGCCGACCTCAAATAAGCGAATTTTGTGCACAGCATAATTTGTTCATTGTGACAAAGGAGACAAATTTGTCACGAACAATAGTTATGTTCGTGCTAAAAATTCGCATATTTCTAGGCGATGACAAGGATGGTCACTCGTTGTAACTTGTGCATCCATACTTAAAAGAATGAAATTTTCAAAAAAATTTTAGTACCGTTGGTTTGCACTAATCTATATAGCTGTGATCTTTTTTATACTGCCAATATACTTATTTGGTGTATCATTTTTACCACTGCCAATAATGTTGTCAATGATATGTATACCATTAGGATTTTTTGCTATACTTATTTTGATCAATTATATACAGGTACAATTTTTTGAACAAAGTCAATCAATCACGTTTTTAGGTGAAATGCCCAGGAAATCTACCTCAAAAATTGCGCTCATGGAATTTCTTGCCTGACTATTTACACTCGTTACACCCTTATGACAAAGCGATGACAAGATATTGTACGAAAATTTCTTTCTGCCGAAAATTTTGGCATAGGAATGCTGACGACATCGATCTCAGAGAAGGTAATAGAGACATGGAAACGCTGTTCAAATTGTCTCATCAAACGCAGGTTTAATAAATGGTTGTTTTTATATATTTATTTCACGTATAAAGCTAATTTTTCTATTTTCCACTACACTATTTAAAGGACCAGTCTAAATAAGACGAACAAAATGACACCAAAATTATCCAATTTGAACATTGTTTTGGGTTATTGAAACGAAAATTCTGATTCATGTTTTCGTTTCAATAACTCAAAACAATTTTCAAATTGGATAATTTTGGTGTCATTTTGTTCGTCTCATTTAGCTATAAAAAATTGCTACAATGTTCATTNCAATATTCAAATTGGATAATTTTGGTGTCATTTTGTTCGTCTCATTTAGCTATATAAATTGCTACAATGTTCATTTTATGAAAATTTTAAAAACTAATGCAAAAAATTTTAAAAATCGATTTCCGCAAAAATTCAAAAAAGTTTGTGTATTACAACGAAAATATGAGCAATTTCAAACGCATCTATCTCAAAAACTATTTATTAAAAATTAAAAGTATAAAAAAAGTCAAAATTTAACACTGTTCTTGAAATATTCATCAGGCCTCTTAGCCAAAGTCCTATTAAATTCCATAGCATGGCGTCTTTTCCGACCATATCCGGATTCCCAACTGCCATAAAACTCCGTTCGACAAGGACCATAACAACCACCTTGATACATACACGAAGGCTCACACTTGGGCATGCAACAAGGACAACAGCGATTGGCAAAACCACAGCCAACGCATGGACGGGGATACTAAAACGAAACTTTTTTATCCAAAATATAAGAATTTACAGCATTTTTGCAGCACATCCCTCCACCGCAGCTACCATAAGGACAGCGACCTAAAAAAATACATAAAATTTTTCAAATCATTTTCACAGCATACTTCTGGCATACACATTAACGGGACGAAAATTCGAAAAAAATTTGAAAAAATTGAAAAAAAGTGAAAAATTCGAAAAAAATTGAAACAAATTAGGGACACAAAAACGGGACGACAAGAACTGGACGATGAAGGGAATTACAAGCACAATTATCGTCCCGTTCTTGGCCATCTCATTCATGTGTTGTTTGAACGATCGTTCCATCCTGTTCTTGTCTATGCCATACTTCTTCTGCATCCACCATATCCACAACCACTACGACTTTTGTATCCATATGAACCACCACAGCCCGAACTACAACCACCACCACAGCCAGATGAACAACCACCACCACAGCCAGATGAACAACCACCGCCACTACAGCCGGATGAACAGCCACCACCACCACATCCAGATGAACAACCACCACTACAGCCGGATGAATTGCATGAACCACCACATCCGTAAGCATACGAACCATCACAACATTGACCTATACATCTCTTTGCTCTTATTATTACTGACTTGTTTGTAAACGAATCATCCAAGCCCATAAGGAACTGTCGATCCTGGAAAAGCAAATTTAGTAAATTAAATTTCAAAAAATGTTTTACAGAGTGAAAAAAGGCCTAGGCTTAGGCTTAAAGGAGGTGGGGTAAAATTACGGTACATCGGTAGCGAAAAAATTTTTTTTTGAATTTTTGCAAAAATGGCCCTACTATCCCTAATTTTATGCAAAAAATCGATTGCGCGCATTCCCGAAGATTGAGAATACTTCCTTGACCCTGATTCAGGGAAATAAAAGTGTGTATTGAAGCGAAAATATGAAAATTTTAGATTTCATATTTTCGCTTCAATACACACTCTTATTTCACTGAATCAGGGTCAAGGAAGCATTTTCAAGCTTCGGGAATGCGCGCAATCGATTTTCGCCAAGAAATTAGTCTAAAAAGTCGGTTTTTAGAAGAGAAATCTAAAATTTTCGCATTTTCGCTTCAATACACACCCTTATTTCCCTGATTCAGGGTCAGGGAAGCATTTTCAAACTTCGGGAATGCGCGCAATCGATTTTTCGCATAAAATTAGGGGTAGTAAGGTCATTTTTTGCAAAACTTCAAGAAAAAATTTTTTTCGCTACCAACGTACCGTAATTTTACCCCCTCCCCCCTTTAAGCTTAGACTTGAGCCTAGGCTTAGGCTCATACCTAGACTTAGGATATACCTAGGATTAGATCTAGGCTTAGGCTTGAGCTTAGGCCTAGGCTTAGGCTTACGTTCCAACATCCTACAGAGTGAGTAAAAAAAGTGCATTTTGGTGATTTTTGACCCGAAAAATTTTTTGGGACACGAATTTTTTTACTAAAAATGACCTATATAGGGATGATTTTATGCGGGAAATCAATTGCGCACATTCCCGAAGCATGAAAACACTTCCTTGACCCTGATTCAGGGAATGGATTCAGTGTATTGACGTGAAAATCGAAAAATTTTCTATTTTCGCTCAGAAAGCATCCATCTGGGGGTAATTTTATGCGGGGAATCGATTGCACACATTTTTCTAAGCATAAAAAATTATCTTGACCCTGAGGGAATGGAGTTGGTGTACGGCGAAAAAAGAAAAATTTTCGATTTTCGCGTCAATACACCAAATCCATTCCGTGAATCAGGGTCAAGGAAGCGTTATCATGCTTCGGGAATGCGAACAATCGATTCCTCGCATAACATCACCCCTACAAGGGTATTTTTAGTAAAAAATTTTCTGGTACAAAAAATTTTTCGTGCCCCAAAATGCTCTTTTTACTCACGCTGTAGGGTGATGGAAAGTAAGCCTAGGCTTAGACCTAGACTAAGTCTCTATGGGTCATTTTTAAAAAAATTTTCCATTCTCAAAAAATCACATGCACTTGTTTTGACACACCCTGTAAAAATATCCAAAAAATCGTACCAAATTGTTTTTTCCACAAACACTTAATCGAGTTAATAAAAAGCTAAAGGATAAAATTGATGGAATCCAAGAAAATAAGCAAGCCATGAAATTTCAACCAACTTTCAAACAAGGTAGCCTTCTTTTTTCCTTTCTTTTCGACTAAAATCCAACAAGGAGTCCATAAAAGGCATGAAACAATTTTCTCAGCTTTCTCTCGTTTCAAAGGTTTAAAAAAGATGTTCAATGAGACTAGTGTTCAAAGTTTCGTGCAATAGCCAATTATCCTCAAGGATGAGGCACATTTCTTTACAAATCTTCGTATTGTCTGGTTATGCATATCGTGGGAAATTTCTATAGATACTATTAGGTTGTTCAATAAATATTGCGCGCTACTTTTCTGTCACCTCAAGGGCTCCGGAAAACCGTTTTCGACAAAAATTTTTGGTGGTGTGACACTTGCGGACGGACCTTTGTTTACGGGACTTTTGCGGACGGGACGTTTGCGGACGGACTTTTTCGGAAGGTACTTTTGAATGGGACTTTAGCGGGCAGACTTTTGCGGACGGGACCTTAATATGAATTAAGAAAGCTCAATATAAATCTACAAAAGTACTATAAATAAAAGTCGCGTCCGCAAAAGTCCCATCCGCAAAAGTACCTTCCACAAAAGTCCATTCGCAAACGTCCCGTCGGCAAAAGTCTGTCGGCAGAAATCCGTACACAAAAGTCCGTCCGGAAGTGTCACACCGCCAAAAATATTTGCAATATGGNCTTCCACAAAAGTCCATTCGCAAACGTCCCGTCGGCAAAAGTCTGTCGGCAGAAATCCGTACACAAAAGTCCGTCCGCAAGTGTCACACCGCCAAAAATATTTGCAATATGGCTTCGCTTTGAACTTTTGTTTCAAATTCCACTTTCTAAACGGAACCAAAGTTTGCAGGAGATTTTTGGACTAGTAGGCAGCATCCTAGCTATATGAAACCTAGTAAAAAATATGTATTTCGACTAACTTTTATTTTCAATTAATTTTATACCAGATTATCAAAAGATTATAAGAAAATCCAAAAAAGAAATTTTTGGACTCTTTTTCAAAAATATGACAAAATTGAGTGAATCACTTTTTTGATAGAATCGAGTAACACGCCTGTCTCTGTATATGTTACCGTTTTATCTGAAAGGCCTAGGTTTGGGCCTAAGCTTAGGCCTAGGCTTAGACCTAAGCCTAGGCTTGGGCTTAGGCTTAAGCCTAGATCAAGCCCAAGCTTAGGCTTAATCCTAAGTCGAAGCCTAAGCCTAGGGTTAAGCTTAGGCCTAAGCTTAAGCCTAGGCTTGGGCTTAGGTCTAGGCTTAAGCTTAGACCTAAGCTTAATTCTAAACAAGACCCCATCCGAAAATCTTTTATGATAGCTGAGATAACGAATTATGAAAATGATATGCGGTCAGAAACTTGTTGCCCTCCCCTGTATCTTTTACTATTGCCTCATCGAATTAATTTTTTTTCAAAAAATATCCAGCGAAAGGATTCTGAAAATCTCTTTATGATGACATAGGCCTAGATCTTCTTCATTCAATATGTATATTTATAACATAAGCTCTTGTCTTTTATTGTCGCTATGTATTGAAAATGATGGAGGGTTTTTGGGTATAAAGCAGACAGCGACGAAAAAAGAAAATAACATTCTGGATCCGACTCATTCTATCAAACTCACATTTGAAGTGGAGGCCGTATAAAAATTGAGAGCAAGTTTTTTCCTGGTTGCCGCCACTTAACGTTGAATAAACTCGGCAAAAAATTTTTTATTTTCTTCCGGAAATTACCCATTTAGGGGAAATTTTATGCGAAAAATCGATTGCGCGTACTCTCGCAACCTGGAAACTGCAGAAAAATGGTGAAAATTCGATTTTCTCGAGAAATCATCCAAAAGTCGCATCTTCTCATAGAGATCGTTCAAGCGGCAATCTTGTAATTCATTGATAGCCATTTTTATCGAACAATGATCGGTGAAGTTGCATGAAAGCAACGATTTTGTATAGTTTTTTACAGGCATCCCTGAGTGGTCATATTTTGGCGGGAAAACCCATTTAATTTTTCCTCCAAAAACGACCACGCAGGGATGCATGAAAGGGGGAATTAGGGTCGCCACAAGCTATCGCACTACCACAAGCAACGGCACTAGCTATCGTACGAATTTCGTCGTACTGCGTCGTACGACAGCTTGTGGCGATTTCGTCGTACTTTTACGTTAATTTTACGATCGTACGATGACTTCGTACAATAGCTTGTGGGGCCATCGTACTTTCGTACGATAGCTTGTGCCGTGCTTGTGGCGACCCTTAGTTCATTTCTCGAGAAAATCGAATTTTCACCATTTTTTCAGGTTCCGGAAGTGCGCGCAATCGATTTTTCGCATAAAATTATCCCTAAATGGGTAATTTCCGGAAGAAAATAAAAAATTTTTTGCCGAGTTTAGTCAACGTTAAGTACA
This sequence comes from Acrobeloides nanus, assembly GCA_900406225.1. NCBI lineage: Eukaryota > Metazoa > Nematoda > Chromadorea > Rhabditida > Cephalobidae > Acrobeloides > Acrobeloides nanus. The sequence continues at coordinate 13,542 of OZJO01019847.1, forward strand.
CGCTCGGAAAAAAAAGTTCGATTTAATTTCTTAAATTTTGAGATGCGAAAAATACGAAGAATTAAGAATAATTCTACTTATTGGGAAAGCATTATTCTGCTTAACGAAAATTTCGCGCTAAGCAGAATAATGCTTAAATTGTTTAAGCAGAATAATTCTTAAATCGAAAATTTTTAAGTAGAGTTATGCTTTTATGTTAAGAATTATTCTGCTTATTTTTTTAAGCATAGAATATGCTAAGAGTAGGCACGCAGATATTGTCTTTGAAAAAATTTTAAGCATAGATTCTTCCATTTTTAAAGCATTGTTATGCTTACCTATATTTAAACTTTCGTTTAATAGTTAGACTGTATTGAGAGTCAGGCAACGTTAAAATGTGATTTCTTTAAACGTTGCTTAATTTTTTTCAACTTTTTCACAAACTTAAGGGTGCGTTCAAGCGTGTGGAAGAAGTTGAGGGAAATTTTTTGTTTAACTGAAAAATTGTTGCAACAACTTTCTCCACACTCTTGAACGCAGCCTAAAAATTTTTAAATGCCTCGAAAAGTTTACGTTGGAAAGGCTGGGTTCAAACTTTTGTAAAAAAGCAGTCAACAAATTCTAAAACGGTGTTCACGATAGTTATCATATCTCAAAAACTCCTACACTCACAAAACGGCGATTTGAAGGGTTAGCCCCGAAATATCGGGGATTATTATCCGTTTTTTATTACTTACTCCTCAAAATTTCGGGGATAATCTCTGAATGCCTTGTTTAAAGTTACCCCCTAAAATACGGGGAATAACTTTTGTTATTCCCCGTATTTTAGGGGGCAAAGAGAAACAGGGGTAAAAAGTGGCCAAATACGGGTTAAGCCAATACGAAATTTTCGGGGATTAAGGCGATTTCGCCAAAACGTTAGTTAGCGAAATTGCCCCTCGTATTTTTGGGGTACAATTCCGCTAATTTCGGGGGATAAGGCTGCCTGCTAATTGTCTCGAAATGATTCCGAGACTTTAAATGCGCCTCTAAACGTCTCGAATTACATGTAATTCGAGACTCTAAATGTCTCGAAATGAGTCTCAAATTCGAGTGTCTCGAACAGGTTTGAACTGATCTATGAATTAACACGAAAACTTGAAAAATACAAAATATTGGGCATCTATACTTTTTTTCTAACGTACTTTTTTATTAAAAAAGTTAGAAGTATATTAGAAAAAGTATGTTAGAAAAAAGTTAGAAAAAGTATAGATGCCAAATGTTGGAATAATCGATTTTTGTGTGTCTTTTTTTGACTTTTTTCATATTTTTTACGTAATTTTGTGGGAACTTTACGTTTTTTTCAAATTTTATGAAAAATTTTATGTACAATTCACTCCAAAGTGCAAAATGTTTGTTGTTTAGCTTCTAAAAAAATTGGTGGAGGAGTAGCATTTTGAAAATGACGTGTTTTTCAGAAAAATTTGCTTACTTTTATTGCCTCATTTTCAATATTAATTGATTATTGAAACGAAAATTTAAAAAAAAGTTTTTCTTCAAAATCTTGTGTCCGTGATTTCCCGAAAAACAACCTATATTCGTTTTTTCCTAATTTGCATGAAAAGAAAAATTAGCAACATCAAGAATAATTTATACATTTCTTTTTAAATTATTTATGAAGTGAAAAGCATTTCACATGTACTTTTTATATAAACAATTATCTCATGACTCTAGCGAAAAAAATCTTCGAACACCTATTTGTTTACGATTTGAATTTTGTTTTTGACTATCTCGGGTTAGCGGAAAAAATTTTCGATACTACTCAGGATTAGATGATCAAAATGACAGGGTTCTGGATCCGGAAAATTTTTTCTATTTTTTTTCTAAAAATGACCTATATAGAAGTAATTTTATGCGGGGAATCGTTTGCGCGCATTTCCGAAGCGTGAAAACGCTAGGGGTCGCAAGCAGAGATGTAAACGTGTATTACACGCTACACGTTTAACGTGTATTTTTGTAAAATTAGCGTTTAAAAAAATTTCCTTTACAGTAGCATGGTTATTAAGACAAACTAAACATATTTCAATTTTACTACACGAAAAATCGTGTACGTATAGTACACGATTCGTTCGCGTACGTGTACTACACGTTTAACGTGTACGTGTACTACACACACCAGACCAAAAATAAAAAACTTGAAATCGAAAAATCTGAATTCTAGGGACGATTATATGGGTCCTGAATATGATAATTGTAAAAAAATTCTAAACTTTTTCTATTCACCCGACGAGTTATGATCATCATTTCAAAAAGGGGTTTTTTTCCTTTGGAACGTGGTTATACTTTGAGTGCCTAGATATTAAGCCTCTGTAGTGCAGTTGTGAAGCCGTTGGCCTTTGCACTACAATCGAGCCTGGTTCGACTCCCAGCTTCGTGATAAATTCTTTGCTCAAAAAATTTAACGTGTACGTGTATTTGAACGTTTACTACACGTACACGTTAAACGTGTAGTACACATACACGTACACGAAAATCGTACACGTTTACATCCCTGGTCGTAAGTGCGTCAACGTAATGACAGATTTGTACATCAACTGATTGATGCAATTGACGTAAATTTACAGACGTCAACAGCATGATTGTGGGTTTTGTCTACTGCTTAT